>OY821521.1:114688398-114860898 GCA_963682025.1 Cordilura impudica | reverse complement strand
TAATAATAATAATAATAATAATAATAATAATAATATAATAATAATAATAATAATAATAATAATAATAATAATAATAATAATAATAATAATAATAATAATAATAATAATAATAATAATAATAATAATAATAATAATAATAATAATAATAATAATAATAATAATAATAATAATAATAATAATAATAATAATAATAATAATAATATAATAATAATAATAATAATAATAATAATAATAATAATAATAATAATAATAATAATAATAATAATAATAATAATAATAATAATAATAATAATAATAATAATAATAATAATAATAATAATAATAATAATAATAATAATAATAATAATAATAATAATAATAATAATAATAATAATAATAATAATAATAATAATAATAATAATAATAATAATAATAATAATAATAATAATAATAATAATAATAATAATAATAATAATAATAATAATAATAATAATAATAATAATAATAATAATAATAATAATAATAATAATAATAATAATAATAATAATAATATAATAATAATAATAATAATAATAATAATAATAATAATAATAATAATAATAATAATAATAATAATAATAATAATAATAATAATAATAATAATAATAATAATAATAATAATAATAATAATAATAATAATATAATAATAATAATAATAATAATAATAATAATAATAATAATAATAATAATAATAATAATAATAATAATAATAATAATAATAATAATAATAATAATAATAATAATAATAATAATAATAATAATAATAATAATAATAATAATAATAATAATATAATAATAATAATAATAATAATAATAATAATAATAATAATAATAATAATAATAATAATAATAATAATAATAATAATAATAATAATAATAATAATAATAATAATAATAATAATAATAATAATAATAATAATAATAATAATAATAATATAATAATAATAATAATAATAATAATAATAATAATAATAATAATAATAATAATAATAATAATAATAATAATAATAATAATATAATAATAATAATAATAATTAATAATAATAATAATAATAATAATAATAATAATAATAATAATAATAATAATAATAATAATAATAATAATAATAATAATAATAATAATAATAATAATAATAATAATAATAATAATAATAATAATAATAATAATAATAATAATAATAATAATAATAATAATAATAATAATAATAATAATAATAATAATAATAATAATAATAATAATAATAATAATAATAATAATAATAATAATAATAATAATAATAATAATAATAATAATAATAATAATAATAATAATAATAATAATAATAATAATAATAATAATAATAATAATAATAATAATAATAATAATAATAATAATAATAATAATAATAATAATAATAATAATAATAATATAATAATAATAATAATAATAATAATAATAATAATAATAATAATAATAAATAATAATAATAATAATAATAATAATAATAATAATAATAATAATAATAATAATAATAATAATAATAATAATAATAATAATAATAATAATAATAATAATAATAATAATAATAATAATAATAATAATAATAATAATAATAATAATAATATAATAATAATAATAATAATAATAATAATAATAATAATAATAATAATAATAATAATAATAATAATAATAATAATAATAATAATAATAATAATAATAATAATAATAATAATAATAATAATAATAATAATAATAATAATAATAATAATAATAATAATAATAATAATAATAATAATAATAATAATAATAATAATAATAATAATAATAATAATAATAATAATAATAATAATAATAATAATAATAATAATAATAATAATAATAATAATAATAATAATAATAATAATAATAATAATAATAATAATAATAATAATAATAATAATAATAATAATAATAATAATAATAATAATAATAATAATAATAATAATAATAATAATAATAATAATAATAATAAAATAATAATAATAATAATAATAATAATAATAATAATAATAATAATAATAATAATAATAATAATAATAATAATAATAATAATAATAATAATAATAATAATAATAATAATAATATAATAATAATAATAATAATAATAATAATAATAATAATAATAATAATAATAATAATAATAATAATAATAATAATAATAATAATAATAATAATAATAATAATAATAATAATAATAATAATAATAATAATAATAATAATAATAATAATAATAATAATAATAATAATAATAATAATAATAATAATAATAATAATAATAATAATAATAATAATAATAATAATAATAATAATAATAATAATAATAATAATAATAATAATAATAAATAATAATAATAATAATAATAATAATAATAATAATAATAATAATAATAATAATAATAATAATAATAATAATAATAATAATAATAATAATAATAATAATAATAATAATAATAATAATAATAATAATAATAATAATAATAATAATAATAATAATAATAATAATAATAATAATAATAATAATAATAATAATAATAATAATAATAATAATAATAATAATAATAATAATATAATAATAATAATAATAATAATAATAATAATAATAATAATAATAATAATAATAATAATAATAATAATAATAATAATAATAATAATAATAATAATAATAATAATAATAATAATAATAATAATAATAATAATAATAATAATAATAATAATAATAATAATAATAATAATAATAATAATAATAATAATAATAATAATAATAATAATAATAATAATAATAATAATAATAATAATAATAATAATAATAATAATAATAATAATAATAATAATAATAATAATAATAATAATAATAATAAATAATAATAATAATAATAATAATAATAATAATAATAATAATAATAATAATAATAATAATAATAATAATAATAATAATAATAATAATAATAATAATAATAATAATAATAATAATAATAATAATAATAATAATAATAATAATAATAATAATAATAATAATAATAATAATAATAATAATAATAATAATAATAATAATAATAATAATAATAATAATAATAATAATAATAATAATAATAATAATAATAATAATAATAATAATAATAATAATAATAATAATAATAATAATAATAATAATAATAATAATAATAATAATAATAATAATAATAATAATAATAATAATAATAATAATAATAATAATAATAATAATAATAATAATAATAATAATAATAATAATAATAATAATAATAATATAATAATAATAATAATAATAATAATAATAATAATAATAATAATAATAATAATAATAATAATAATAATAATAATAATAATAATAATAATAATAATAATAATAATAATAATAATAATAATAATAATAATAATAATAATAATAATAATAATAATAATAATAATAATAATAATAATAATAATAATAATAATAATAATAATAATAATAATAATAATAATAATAATAATAATAATAATAATAATAATAATAATAATAATAATAATAATAATAATAATAATAATAATAATAATAATAATAATAATAATAATAATAATAATAATAATAATAATAATAATAATAATAATAATAATAATAATAATAATAATAATAATAATAATAATAATAATAATAATAATAATAATAATAATAATAATAATAATAATAATAATAATAATAATAATAATAATAATAATAATAATAATAATAATAATAATAATAATAATAATAATAATAATAATAATAATAATAATAATAATAATAATAATAATAATAATAATAATAATAATAATAATAATAATAATAATAATAATAATAATAATAATAATAATAATAATAATAATAATAATAATAATAATAATAATAATAATAATAATAATAATAATAATAATAATAATAATAATAATAATAATAATAATAATAATAATAATAATAATAATAATAATAATAATAATAATAATAATAATAATAATAATAATAATAATAATAATAATAATAATAATAATAATAATAATAATAATAATAATAATAATAATAATAATAATAATAATAATAATAATAATAATAATAATAATAATAATAATAATAATAATAATAATAATAATAATAATAATAATAATAATAATAATAATAATAATAATAATAATAATAATAATAATAATAATAATAATAATAATAATAATAATAATAATAATAATAATAATAATAATAATAATAATAATAATAATAATAATAATAATAATAATAATAATAATAATAATAATAATAATAATAATAATAATAATAATAATAATAATAATAATAATAATAATAATAATAATAATAATAATAATAATAATAATAATAATAATAATAATAATAATAATAATAATAATAATAATAATAATAATAATAATAATAATAATAATAATAATAATAATAATAATAATAATAATAATAATAATAATAATAATAATAATAATAATAATAATAATAATAATAATAATAATAATAATAATAATAATAATAATAATAATAATAATAATAATAATAATAATAATAATAATAATAATAATAATAATAATAATAATAATAATAATAATAATAATAATAATAATAATAATAATAATAATAATAATAATAATAATAATAATAATAATAATAATAATAATAATAATAATAATAATAATAATAATAATAATAATAATAATAATAATAATAATAATAATAATAATAATAATAATAATAATAATAATAATAATAATAATAATAATAATAATAATAATAATAATAATAATAATAATAATAATAATAATAATAATAATAATAATAATAATAATAATAATAATAATAATAATAATAATAATAATAATAATAATAATAATAATAATAATAATAATAATAATAATAATAATAATAATAATAATAATAATAATAATAAATAATAATAATAATAATAATAATAATAATAATAATAATAATAATAATAATAATAATAATAATAATAATAATAATAATAATAATAATAATAATAATAATAATAATAATAATAATAATAATAATAATAATAATAATAATAATAATAATAATAATAATAATAATAATAATAATAATAATAATAATAATAATAATAATAATAATAATAATAATAATAATAATAATAATAATAATAATAATAATAATAATAATAATAATAATAATAATAATAATAATAATAATAATAATAATAATAATAATAATAATAATAATAATAATAATAATAATAATAATAATAATAATAATAATAATAATAATAATAATAATAATAATAATAATAATAATAATAATAATAATAATAATAATAATAATAATAATAATAATAATAATAATAATAATAATAATAATAATAATAATAATAATAATAATAATAATAATAATAATAATAATAATAATAATAATAATAATAATAATAATAATAATAATAATAATAATAATAATAATAATAATAATAATAATAATAATAATAATAATAATAATAATAATAATAATAATAATAATAATAATAATAATAATAATAATAATAATAATAATAATAATAATAATAATAATAATAATAATAATAATAATAATAATAATAATAATAATAATAATAATAATAATAATAATAATAATAATAATAATAATAATAATAATAATAATAATAATAATAATAATAATAATAATAATAATAATAATAATAATAATAATAATAATAATAATAATAATAATAATAATAATAATAATAATAATAATAATAATAATAATAATAATAATAATAATAATAATAATAATAATAATAATAATAATAATAATAATAATAATAATAATAATAATAATAATAATAATAATAATAATAATAATAATAATAATAATAATAATAATAATAATAATAATAATAATAATAATAATAATAATAATAATAATAATAATAATAATAATAATAATAATAATAATAATAATAATAATAATAATAATAATAATAATAATAATAATAATAATAATAATAATAATAATAATAATAATAATAATAATAATAATAATAATAATAATAATAATAATAATAATAATAATAATAATAATAATAATAATAATAATAATAATAATAATAATAATAATAATAATAATAATAATAATAATAATAATAATAATAATAATAATAATAATAATAATAATAATAATAATAATAATAATAATAATAATAATAATAATAATAATAATAATAATAATAATAATAATAATAATAATAATAATAATAATAATAATAATAATAATAATAATAATAATAATAATAATAATAATAATAATAATAATAATAATAATAATAATAATAATAATAATAATAATAATAATAATAATAATAATAATAATAATAATAATAATAATAATAATAATAATAATAATAATAATAATAATAATAATAATAATAATAATAATAATAATAATAATAATAATAATAATAATAATAATAATAATAATAATAATAATAATAATAATAATAATAATAATAATAATAATAATAATAATAATAATAATAATAATAATAATAATAATAATAATAATAATAATAATAATAATAATAATAATAATAATAATAATAATAATAATAATAATAATAATAATAATAATAATAATAATAATAATAATAATAATAATAATAATAATAATAATAATAATAATAATAATAATAATAATAATAATAATAATAATAATAATAATAATAATAATAATAATAATAATAATAATAATAATAATAATAATAATAATAATAATAATAATAATAATAATAATAATAATAATAATAATAATAATAATAATAATAATAATAATAATAATAATAATAATAATAATAATAATAACAATTAAAATATAACATAACAGAAACAATAATAATACTGCAAGTAACCATAACTGAAATATAAATTCATTTAATTAATAACGATCGATTTTTCTCGAGCGTAGTTATTAAATGTTTATTCAAGAAACATACATACAACCCAATTTGGCATGGTAACGTACATTGGCTCATTTGCTTATGTTTGAATTTTTTGTCAATTTCAATGTGGAGCAATACGATATTGTTCCGCATTGACAGGTGTTGTGCTGTTTATTTTTTTTTTGGTTACCATGCGTTGGCTTGCTTATGTTTGTATTCTTTTTTTTAGAGATTTTTTTTTTGTATCGCAATGTTCTGTTATTGCAATTTTTAGCAATAACATTGATTTAATTCTCTTTTGTTAATTTCCGCGTATATTAAATGTAAACGTATGTCTTTTTGTTTTTCCCACGGTATTTGCGATATTATTATTTGTTTTCTTTTTGTTATTGGTTAAGTATGCCATGACCATGAACTGCATTGCATTATGTTTAATGTTTGTTTTTTTTTTATTATTAATTTTACATTATCAATGCAATAAATAAATAAAGGGGGAAAAGTCAGAACAGTGGCAGATGAAGATAAGTAAGTGCGCTGATCTGACTTAACCGTGAGAGAGCCTACTTGTCTTTGCCTATCCTTTTTTCTTTCCTTTTACAGGAACATTGACGCCGTTTGGGCGTCGATTGCCAGCGCCTGCCAGCGCTAAAACACAATAGGCAAACCCGCGGTTTCTTTCGTTTCAGCTGTTAGGAGTATAACATTAATGGCGCAGCCGGTCTTCGGACCAATAATCATTCCGGCATTAGGCCGAATTTTGTTGAATTTTTGGGTATGTGCATAGAGTTAGCGAATTTTTGAATATAACGTGTTATTTTGTTTGAGATATGACTAGTTACCGGGGGTATAGTTAGTCATTTGGATTGTTTTATAGGATATTACATGCGTTTTAGTTTTTGCGTGTATTTTAATTTAGTTTTGATTTATCAGATAGTTAGTTTCACTGGGAAATATTGAATGTATTTTGTAGAGTATTAAATATATTTATATAATATTTTTTTTTTTTTTCTTTTACAAATTTGTGATCGTCTTTAGTTTGGATTTTGTTCATTTTTTTATGTTTAGTCAGGGAATGGTTTTAAAGTTGATTTTTATTTTAATTGCGTAATTTTATCAAATATATTATATTTTATTTCATCACATATATTAAATATGGGTTGCGAGAAGGGTTTGAATATTTATGAGTTTGAATATTTATTGGTTTTTATTTTGTGCAATATATTTAAGTGAGTTTTAATTTTATTGGGATTTTAATTTTAATTATGAATATGTTTGTTCGAAAGCGCATCATTTTTATATAAGTGGTCCGATTGTTTTTTTTTTAATTGTTAGTGAAAATTAGGTTATTGCTGAATTTCCAGGAATTTTAAATTACAGATGGATCTTAAATTATAGTTTGGTTTGTTACTCTCAGATTTTATTGTTTTTATATAGGGAGGGATTTTTATTTTTTCAACATATAGTTTTAGCAATCAAAGCGATATAATTTTGTTGTTTTTGTTTTTAGTTAGGACTATAGAGATCGTTTTTTTCACGGTTTAGTAGGGACTGGGTTGGTAAATTCGTATGGAGCAAACACTGGTCGAATTAGAACAAGCGAAACAGCTGCTAGCGGACTTCAGGGCGAAGACGGATTATTTCCTCGAAAGGCTTTGGGGTGAGGTCAGACGTCGGTGCCAGACCCAGGAGAATTTTCATCTCATAAAGGCTAAGGTTGACGGTACCTGGAAAATCACTAGATTGGAAGAGGCCGATCTAGTGCTAGAGGATTTGTGCCGGTTGGTTGAGACTCAAGAGGAGTGTAATACCGGGAACATCTTGGAGCTTAAGGAGGAATTGGAGGCTCTCCAAAATCAAAACAAGAGACTTAAGAACGAAAATCAGGAGAATCTAAAGGAGGCCGAGATTTTAGACAAGGAGAACGAGGCCCTACGGAAGACAATATCGGAGGAAGCCAATAGGAGAATTTCCGAGTTGCAGGGTCAGCTACGTTTAGCACAACAAGAGCGCAGTATACAGACGGGGGATCTGTACCATAAGGAGCCTAGGGGACAACAGCCAACACAGATGATGCCCTCCCAGGATATTCTGAAAACGGTCAAGGCGTTAGTGCCTACGTTCGGCGGCGAGCCATCGCCAAGCCTGCAAACAGAAGTGTATAAATTCATTGATGGATGTAGGTTGGCGCCGAAAGGGGTACCGCCGGAAAAGGTGGAGGAATATTTGGAAATTGTGAAACGGAGGCTTTACGGGGATGCGTACCAGTTGGTAAGGTTACGTACCTTTACGTCAGTAGATGAGTTGTTGGCAATTGTAAAGTCAACATATTTAAAGAGTAGGTCGCTTGACTCGGTGCTAAGGGAGCTATATGAAGCCTGCCAAAGGAGAGATGAGGATGTGAGACAGTTTGCTAGGCGTCTTCAGACATTAGCAGCAACAGCTCATGCCATACTAGATGAAAATTATAAAGGGAGAAAGGATGAGATAATGACTATTGAGATAGAAAGAAAGGTAAAATCAGTATTCACATCTGGCCTGAGGGATCCAATGCTGCGTGGTAGGATGTTGGCAAGCAGCTCATGTAAGTTGGACGATCTCTTGATTGAAGCACTGGCGGCTCAAGCAACTCTTTGACGGGGGGATGATCCTCCGTTAAGGGGTGTAAACTTTAACGAGGAGTACACCCGCGAGGATCCAGTCTCGGGTCTCGTGGCAGCCGTAGAACAGTTGTTGCGCAGGACGGAGGCAGATAAGGTGGCTCCGCTCAACAATGCTGGGTCAAGTGGTATGGCATACAATAATATTGGGTCAAGTGGCAATGCATACAAAGCACCGCCCTGTTCGTTCTGTCAACGGGCGGGACAAACTCGTGATGTATGTTGGACGAGGAAGAATATTGTGTTGAATGTAGAATATAAGGCCATGAGCCAGGTAGGAGCTGTGGTAGGGGACCCTCGACGATGGAGAGAGGGCAACCTGGAGGTTCGATACCGAAAGGAAAATGCTATAATTGCGGCAAGGAGGGACATTTTAGTAGGCAATGTACACAGGGGAGAAATGTTTCGGGAAATGGGCAGGGCCACCGACTTGACCATGCGAAAGTCTAATACCGTTGCTAACATCGGAATCTGTGAAGGCGGCTGAGGGAGGACTCATTGCGCGGTCGGATCTGAATATAGGGGGGATTTCAGCTAGGTGTAGTTACGCAGATTCGGTGTTTGTAAGATTGCCATGTGCTTGGGCAAAGACGGGGTGTCTGAATTTATTAGTGGATACAGGGGCAGACACCAGCCTGGTAAAGGATAGCAGTCTTACGGGGGATATTAGTGTGGACGGGACGGTGGTAAAGGACCTGCGAGGAGCATTCGGAGGATTCTCCAGGACTGTAGGGTTAGTCAGGATTGAGCATTCGGACATCGCCGAATTGGGGTTCGATATGCATTGTGTGGACAAGCATGATAATTTGCCGGGAGATGGTATTTTAGGTCGCGATAATCTATGGGAACGTTCCGTCACTGATACGATTAATCTTTCTCTGAAACTGTACTCGAATGGAGGTGAGTGGAACTTACCTCCGGTTTCTTTGAGGGAGGCCACGGGTTCGGGGGCAGTAAATATCGTGGAAAAAACCATAGTGGCGATGGCAAGGACAGTATCTATTGCAACCATGGGGATCAACACCAAACATACTACAGTGGTCGTGGAGAAGCAAGAATTGTCGCCAGGAGTATATCTAGGGGCCGCGCTAAGCAACGTAAGGGATGGGGTGGTGAAAGCACCCATTTTGAATTCTACTGAGGTTGACTACTACCTAAAGGAGGGGTTTATGCCAAAATTCAGTGGCTTAGTAAATTTAAAAGATACAGGTGCGGGTTTGGTGACGCACGTGCAGGAGGTAGATGTCAAGGAGAGGGTCAGTAAGATAATGGGCACAATAAAGACCGATGCCGACTTGAATAGTGAGGTAATGTCGTCCATTCAGGCGATATGCGCAACGTACCATGATATCTTTTGGTTAGAGGGTGATAAACTATCTTGCACGAATATGGTAAAGCATAAAATTCCCGTGCAGCCTGGACAGCTGCCGATTAATCAGAAGCAGTACAGGTTACCTCAGATTCATCGTGAGGAAATTAATCGGCAGGTCCAGAAGCTCCAGGACGATGGCATAATTTCGCATAGTGTGTCACCGTGGAATTCGCCATTACTATTGGTTCCAAAGAATTCGTCTAAGGCAGGGACCAAGAGCTGGCGACTGGTGGTAGACTTTCGTAAACTGAATGAGGCAACTCTGAAGCAGGTATTCCCCATTCCAAGGATGGATGAAATTTTGGACCAGTTGGGCAGCAGTAGATATTTTTCCACGTTGGATTTGGCCAGTGGTTATCATCAGGTGGAAATGGATAAACAGGACAAAGAAAAAACAGCATTCAGTACGGCGTTGGGTCACTTTGAATTCAATAGGATGCCATTCGGATTAACAGGCGCACCAGCAACCTTCCAAAGGTTAATGAATCATGTGCTAACAGGTCTTCAGGGCATTGAATGTTTTGTATATTTGGACGGTATTGTCATATATGGTAGTAGTCTGGCCGAACATGACTCAAGGCTATGTAAAGTGCTGCAGCTGTTGAAGGAAAATAATTTGAAAGTAAAATGTAACTTCCTGAGGCGGGAAATAGTGTATTTGGGCCATAAGTGTTCGGAGAATGGAGCGCTTCCCGACCCAGAAAGGGTGAAATGCGTTAAGGATTTTCCGCCACCAAGGAACAAAAAAGAAGTGCAATCGTTTTTAGGACTGGTAAATTATTACCGTAAGTTCATTCCCGGGACGGCCAACATTGCCTTGCCAATAAATAAATTGCTTCGCAAGGATCATGCGTTCAATTGGACACCAGGCTGCCAGCGTGCCTTCGAGGAGCTTAAAAAGGCGATAATGTCGCCTCCAGTGTTGGCATACCCTGATTTTTCAAAACCTTTCGTATTGACCACGGATGCTAGCGGTGGAGCGATAGGAGCGATTCTTTCCCAGGATAGTGGGGGGGGTGATCGTCCCATTGCGTTTGCAAGCCGTGCGTTGAATGGGGCGGAAACTCGATACTCCACGATAGAGAAGGAGTTTCTGGCGATCGTATGGGCGGTGAAAAATTTCCGGCTATACTTGTTGGGTCGGCACTTCAAGATTTTTACCGATCATCAACCGATGAAAGGCATTGCGAACTTGAAGGATCAAACTTCAAGGTTGGCGCGCTTTAGACATAAGCTGTCAGAATATGTTTTTGAAATTTGGTACAAGCCGGGCAAAAAGAATCAGAATGCGGATGCACTTAGCAGGATACCATATTCGACGGAGGAAATACTGATGGTTGAAACTAGGGCCATGTCAAAGGGCGAAGGAAAAAATCATGCGGGGAGCTCAGGTCACGGGAAGGACAAAGAGGTTCACAGCGGGAACAAAGAGAGTAGTGAAAAAGGACCAAGCGATGGTAGTGACCCACCGGTCGAGGTGGTGGTCGATGGGGAACCAAGGTATGTGGTGTTGGAGGATCCTAAAGAGATCGTGACAGTGTTAAAGGATTTTTACGATAGTCCTTTGGGCGGTCACGTGGGTGTGCAGGCGACCGTTAAAAGGATAAAGAGGCAATTTCGCTGGGTCGGCATGCACAGGGATATTAAACAATATGTGAAGAAGTGCGTTAAATGTCAGCAAAATAAGAGTGCCAAGAAAACGTTTATGCCGATGGTCCTCACGGATACTCCTAGTCGACCTTTTCAGAAGGTATATATGGATATGGTGGGACCTCTCCCTGAAAGCACTATGGGTAACAAATTGATATTGACTTTTCAAGATGATTTTTCGAAATTTATGTTGTGCGCAGCAATGCCGGATGGGGAGGCTAGTACTGTGGCGAAAATTTTCTTTAACGAAATTATAGCTAAGTACGGGGTTCCAAGCATGCTGGTCACGGACAATGGGACAAATTTCATGTCAAAGGTATTTTCGGATACCTGTAGGCTGTTAGGGGTCAAGAAATTGAACATCACTCCATATCACCCGCAGGCAAACGGCTCATTGGAAAGGAGTCACCGTCCTTTGGCGGAGTACTTGAGGAGCTTCGTCAATGAGGATGGCAGCAATTGGGACCAATGGTTGGCACCGGCTATGCATGTGCACAACAACACTGGGCATTCATCTACGGGGCAGACCCCATTTAAGACATTATACGGTTTCGACATCGACTTACCGACCAGCCTAAGTAAAAAATGTACACCACTTTACAATACGGATGACCCAAACAAGAAGGTAAATGCTGTGTCCTTTGCAGTAGGTGATAGGGTGCTTGTTAGGAACAACACCAGGAAAAATAAGTTTTCACCCATTTGGACTGGACCTTATGAGGTAGTTGGGGTAAACAGTCCAGTAACGTCCACGGTGCGCATAAAGGGGAAGAATCGTATGTGGCATAATAACCATTTACGGGCGTTCCACCAGTGATCGCATTATTTGGTCTGAAATCATTTCATTTAATATACATGTCCATGATGTCCAAGGTTTTGTTTTGTTGTTTATTTTAGTAATTGTGTATTTGAGGTGGTAAGGGAAAGGTTGGTGGTTTACGCGAAACCCGCCGACAAGTGTCTCCCACCAGGAAGCCTCAATTTTTTTATATGGAGGGTGACGCCATGTGTAGCGGGCACACCTCAGTGGTTGAGAATGGTTCAACGGATTGAATCTGGTTAGGGGGGGGGGGGTCAGAAGCGAGTCTCGCAAAATTCGCGGCATACACTGTGGGGAGGGTTTTCGCCGAGAATAGCCTCACAGTGGCCCGTTTCCGGTTTGCGGAATGCAGCAGGAAATCGTTCTGCTCCGGAGAAGGATGACGCGTTGTGTGCGGTCAAGACTTATATGGGTGGCAGTGTCTAGAAGGGACACGTGCCTTAATTTGTTGTTGTTTATTTTGAAGTGTTTTGGAAATTTTAGGTTTGACATGTGTATACAAGGGGGCTTAGATATGATTTCGGTCGGACCACCGATGGAGCGGCTTGTTGGTGTCCTATTGCTATAGAAATAGGAATAGCCCTGCTGTTGGGCAAAAGTGCTGTTTCGTGCGGATCTGTATCCGAAGTAAGTCGCAATTTAGTGAAGGTAATAGGTGGTAGTTAGTTTATTGAATGTGGTTGGTAGGTGAAAGTTAATCGATTTTCTTTCGTAGAATCGATATCCCAAGTATGTTTCTTTCATGATCAGTTTTTCGGTTTAGGGAAAAACTTGTTCATAAAGTCTGCTTACCCATTTTTTGCACTTTGTCTGTTTGGTCAAAGTGACACATATTGAGAATTCCCTTTTAGTTTAAGAATAAATTAATTTTATTTATTGGTGAAAAGTTTTTTTTATGGTAAATAAATATTAGAGGAGAGCGACTAGTAGCCGCATGACAACTTCCAGGTTGTTATTTTCTATGCGACGGCCGACTCGGGCTCGCCGAGATCACTCTTGTCGTGGCATCTCTCAGGGCTTCGAGTAGAGCACGGTAGGAACTCCGCAGGACTGGGTCCGTGGTGATGTTAAGCATTAGGTGGAGCTCACGGCGGAGAGCCCGTACTCTCTGGCATTTACCGCCTCTCCGTTTCTTGACCACGGGCGCTGGGGTCGCCACCCGAGGTTTCTGACTGGCTCGGTATTCCTCAATCGGCAGGCGTTTTGGTCCCGGTTCGGGGACAGGCGCCGGGGGTGTTGTCCTGGACGTGGAGTGATCTGCAACATCTGGGGTGATCGCCGTGGCGGGAGCTGTAGGTTTAGTAGTATCCATTTGAAGGTATGAAAACGCAATGAAGAATTCTTTTGATCGAACGGTATTTATGTCATGCGGATAGGTGGTGGCAGCGGTTCGATTACACTCGACGAAAATAGTTAGTACGAAAGGTTAGGTTGTTGCCCGGTGCTCTTCTAATCTGATAACATATCCTGTTTTAACCGCCCGGATCATTGGTTTTTCCCTTTCTTCCTTTCTTTCTCTCATGCTTCGCAACCGGTATTACACCTGTTTCAATACACAAGTCTTATTGTACTCTATTTATTTTGTTACTTTCAGTCATGGGTATTACGAACACATTGGTGAGCGTTTTGTTGTGGTCAATCGTGACCGTGGTGCCAGACGGAGTACATATCATCACTCTGGAAGAGGTGCCGCTGATTTTCGAACCGATAGCAGACATACAGCTATTCCAGGACGAATGGACCATTGTGACAGATTTCGAACCAGCGAATGTATCAAAACTGTTGGACATGGCGAGGGAACTGTTGTAGCAGGAGGAGGAGGCGTGCCAATTTTCCAATGGTGAGATAGGTAAGCAGTGCACGGTACCGTTCGCCGAAACAAGGGCAATCATAGAGTTATTGCGGAAGGGGCAGGAAGCCGTAGGGTCTTTTACGCGTAGACGGGCCAAACGTGCGCTAGATTTCGTGGGCGAAGGTTTGCACTGGGCATTTGGGGTTATGGATGCACGAAGTGCTCAGGCGATTACGGACAAAATAGATAGGGCTCAGGAGGGGGAGACTAAAATAAACAAAAGAATATATAGATAATAGCATATTTAAAAAAAAAAAAAAAACTACTTAGTTAAAATATATATATACATATTAACCTACACATAAAAAAAGGAAAATATGAATACATATTTAGAAAAAAGAAATAATATATTTTGTTAAAAAAAAAAGATACATTAAAATATGCCCTAAGCATACACGTATTGAGAGAAATATATTTCAAAAGAAAAACATATAAAGATTAAACATACATATTTAATTAGAAAAAAAAAACAATTATATTTAAAACTAAGTATTTAAGCTAGGTGAACGACGGGGAATATTCCCAAATTAAATTTTGAAAATTATTAGAAAACAAAGTTATTGGAAAAAGGAAATATTGTACTGAAATGTGAGAAGAAAATATACGTATAGTTAGTTAGTCGTTCAATAGATAAAATACTCCATTTTTTTTTATATATTAGTAAAGTTAGGGAATTCCAACCCAAGTCCACTGAGAGCGATGCTGATCAACAATCATCAAGAAAGCAGCTAGAAGCAGTAGGCTGACAGGTCTGATGGGTGGCCACATGAGAGACATAGGGGTGAATGCCTGTACGGAGCTGGTGATCCAACCCCAAATGCAAGGGCGATTTGCGAACGAATTCATCGAGAATTCTATATGCTATGGATTGGCTATTGATTTGGTTCCAGCGAAACAACTTTCCTGCTTAGTTTGTCAGGGATGTCGTCAAGAGGAAAGTTAAGCTGAACTATATCCGTTTGGCAAAGCAGCAAGCCGATTCGTGTGGCGATGACGTAACCATTTGCATCATTGCGAATCATTTGAAAATTTTCGGTTTTCGCCTTGGATCACCGTTTGCGATAAGTTTCATCATTGAAGGTGATCAGGGGAGTGCTCAGATCTTATGTCGAATACCACATTAAGCACCAATTGACTAACGGGAAATTAACAATCCGTTGCTGAAAGTACTGTCCCCAATGCCGTCATCCAAGTGACAGGCCAAAATTTGTTTTACGAAGCGGCCAGCCAAAGTAATTTTTTTTACGAAGAAGGTGGCCAAGAATCCGTTTTATGAAGCAACAGGCCAACGATTGTCATGGTGTAGTATTGGAATCGAATCACAGGAATGGTTATATGCAACGAGGTGAAAGTTAACGGTCATGCACATGCTAGAGTAAAAAGACGCATTGTGGTGCCCGATCAGTAAACCAGACAGCGACTGTCGAAATTATCGTCATTAGTAGTATCTTCATCATCATTAGTAGTATCATCAGCATTGGTTCCGTATTCGTCCTTATCGGTTTTGTCGCTATCAGCAGCCTTAACACCAACATTATCATCAACATCAACATTATCTTCAGCATCAACATTAGCATTATCATCAGCAACAACATTATCACCAACATCAACATCATCTTCAGCATCAACATTACCATCATCATCAGCAGCAGCAGAATCAACAATAGCGGCAGCAGAAGCAGCGTGCCAGTTCAGTGTCGCTGGTAAACGATGTGGGAATCGTTTTCGTGGAAAGGGCGAGGAATGTTGTGAAACAGAGTTTCACATGTATAAGATTAGTATAAGATTAGATTATTGATAATAATAATAATAACAATAATAATAATAATAATAATAATAATAATAATAATAATAATAATAATAATAATAATAATAATAAAAATAATAATAATAATAATAATAATAATAATAATAATAATAATAATAATAATAATAATAATAATAATAATAATAACAATTAAAATATAACATAACAGAAACAATAATAATACTGCAAGTAACCATAACTGAAATATAAATTCATTTAATTAATAACGATCGATTATTCTCGAGCGTAGTTATTAAATGTTTTCTTTCAAGAAACATACATACAACCCAATTTGGCATGGTAACGTACATTGGCTCATTTGCTTATGTTTGAATTTTTTGTCACTTTCAATGTGGAGCAATACGATGTTGTTCCGCATTGACAGGTGTTGTGCTGTTTATTTTTTTTCGGTTACCATGCGTTGGCTTACTTATGTTTGTATTCTTTTTTTTAGAGTTTTTTTTTGTATCGCAATGTTCTGTTATTGCAATTTTTAGCAATGACATTGATTTAATTCTCTTTTGTAAATTTCCGCGGATATTAAATGTTAACGTATGTCTTTTTGTTTTTCCCACGGTATTTGCGATATTATTATTTGTTTTCTTTTTGTTATTGGTTAAGTATGCCATGGCCATGAACTGCATTGCGTTATGGTTAATGTTTGTTTTTTTTTTATATTATATTATTGCTGTATTTTATTTTCTTGTTTGTTTGTATGTTTGTTTATTTTTTCAATTAATTTTATTTTCATAATTTAAGTTTAGGTATAAGATTTTTGTACAAATAAAGAATAGACAGTGCATAACGGCAGCAGATGAAAACTAGAGGCCGCACTGTCTAACTGGTACGGAATCTGGTTTTGTTTGTTCTTTTCTTTTTTTTTTCCACAGCTACATTTACGCCGTTTGGGCGTCGATTGACAGCGCCCGCCAGCGCTAAAACACAATAGGCGAACCCGCGTTTTTTTTTTGTTTTGTTTCAGCTGTTAGGAGTATAACAGTACGCCATCTTGTTATAATTTGGGGCAAATCATTTTGCAATGCAGGGCCAGGAGAAAGCTCTTCATTTAGAGAATTTTGACCATTTGCATGACTACTTCCGTCAAAAACAACCCTTAATTTGGTGGTTGTACTATCTTCCTTTAGGACGCTATGATGAGGCAAAAATAGGAATTTTACTGCGCATCTGCCGGATATGTGCCGATCCTGGTCATATGACCCAATGACTCGTATTCTCGCATAAATTCTTTATATGTGTTAGAAAAAGATGGACGATTTAAAAATGAGTTTTCCAAATTTTTGAACCGTTTTAAAGCCCCAATCATGTTATTGTGAAAATTTGGAAAAGTATTATCAATTATGAGTGATTTGAAGGGCAGATTAACTATGTAACGGCCAGATGGCGAACGCATAGTAGTGGATTTAAAAAAGTTCTCGCATGCGAGTTCTTCATTAGTAAGGTCACGCTTCACAGTGACTTCCTCCTGTTCCCAAAAGGAACGCAAAAGATTTTCAATGTTAACATTATGAAAATGTATAGTATTTGAATCATCTGATTCAGATGAACCCGAAAATACCCACCCAAAAATGGTGTTCTGGAATAACAAATTGTTGTGTAGAAAAGATTTTGCAGGTATTTTAATTTTAGGGCATATATCCGAGCCAAGAAGTATGTCAATAGGGTCTTTTTTAATAGAATGGGTCTGCTAAATCACCATGATCTAATTTTGGTAAAGACAAACGTGCTGCACTAGAACTTGGTCTATATGACGAAATATTAGGTAGAATAAGAGCTGTGCATGACAAACTCTTTTCTAAGTCCATTGATAGCAGTTCAACACTGACTGTACCTTTTGATAGCTGGTCACTATTACCTACACCAGATACCTGAGTTTTCGACTTTTGTTTAGGTAGACGTAGCAGCTGAACTGCAGCTTCGGTGATTAAGCTCCCTTGAGCCGCTGGATCTAATAGAGCTCTAAGAGGAAACTGACCGTGACCAGTATTTACAAAAAGTCTAATAGTATACAACAACACGTCATGAAATGCATGGAAATTTTGAATCATGACCCGAGAGTCAGAGGAGAAAGCAATGTTATTATTTTGAACTCAAACTGCATTTTCTACTTGCAAAACAGTGTGATGGGGTTGCTTACAAGTCCCACATCTATGCAAAGATTTGCAGTTGTCATGTTTATGACCAACCGAGACACAATTTCTACAAATTTTTCTATTATTTAAAAAGTCATCTTTAGCTTTAAGAGGGTATAAATGTCGCTTCAATAAAACTCCAGCTTCAATAAAAACTCCAGTAATTTTTCTCAATAACAATCTTAAAACTGCGTTTTATTCTATAAAAATAATAAGTATTAAATTTACAAAATTGAATTATGTTTTAAAATTAAAAGAAACTTACGTTAATTTTACCTTCACAGTTCAAACGATAAATATACAATGAAAAATATTCAAAATTATTTAACATTAAAAACTAAAAATCAAAGCATTATGGAATTAAAGTTATAAAATATTATAAAATATTTAAAGTAAAAAAGAACAAGGTATTTTAAAAATTATGAATAAGAATGTATCAACAACATCGTGCCCTCCGTAAATCGATTAACAGAACGGTTTACCAAAATATAGATAAACTAATTTGCGTCAATAATTGCCAATTTCGATATAGGCCTTTTCAAATAACCATCCGATGTATTTACCTCTGCTGACCGTGCTATTTTGTCTTTTCCATAAAATAATTGTGGAATTCTTCCAAGCTTCCATTTTGATCTCGCAATATCAGGATCACATATATAAACTATACTTCCAACTGCAACTGGATTTGATGGAAAACACCACTTGGTTCTTCTAGTTAAATCAGGAAGGTATTCTATAATCCATCTTCGCCACCAACAGTTTTTTAGATTTTGAAGAATTCTCCATTGTTTACGAAGACACAAACTTTTGGGATCATATGGAGACGGAGTTTGTGTAGAATTAGTACAACCCAATAGAAAATGGTTTGGTGTTAGCGGTTCAGGTTCATCAATCGTAGAAGGTAAATGAGTTAATGGTCTTGCATTTACAATATTTTCGGCTTCGATAAGTAAACTCTGAAAAGTTTCTAAGTGTGGTGATTTCTCTTTCAGAACTATAGCCAAGATTTTTTTTACAGACTGTATTAGTCTTTCCCAAGCACCTCCTTCACTAGGATTCAAAGGTGTGTTAAAAATCCACTTTGCGCCGAGGAGAGCTAACTTACTGGTTACGTCATCAAAATCAATGAATTTAAATTCCCCTTTTAACTCCTTCGGAAGACCAACAAATTTTTTTCCGTTATCACTCCTAAATTGAATTGGAACTCCACGTCGATTAACAAAATTACGGAGAGCAATCAAGAAAGCATCAGTTGAAAGGTTTGCTACAATTTCAAGATGAATTGCCCTTATTGTAAGACAAGTAAATATAGCCACCCACCGTTTCTCCTGTTTTCTTCTTATTGTAACGTTACATGGTCAAACAAATCAACACCGCAATAAGTAAATGGACGAACAAAAGGCGTAACTCTATCAACTGTCAGTAGTCCCATCTGTGGAGTATTTGGACGAGATTTTCTATTTTTTGCAAAACTGACAATTATTTTCAACAGATTTTAATAGAGCTCGAATCGAAATAATCCAACATTTTTGCCGAATTTCATTTATTATGGTTGCCCTATTAATATGATGAAGCTTTCTATGATATGAATCAACTAAAAGTGTTGTTAATGGATTATTTTTAGAAAGTATTATTGGTCTCCTAGCGGAAACAGGAAGAACTTCGGCATTGTCAATTCGGCCTTTTGCTCGTATAATATCATTGTCTAAATATGGGTTAAGAGTTCTTAATAAACTGCATTTTGATACGATTTTATCGTATTTTAGATTAGCATAATCTTCTCTAAACATATCATTTTGAGCAATTTTGATTAAAAACTGACCACAAAAAATTGGTTCACCTTTGCATTTTCTTTTTATATTGGATAAATATCGAAAAATCCATGCCATCGTTCGTTTATATCTTGCATACTTTGATAATCTTTTGATATCAGGTTGAATAATACTTACTTGTGTTGTCGTCATTACAGTATACTTTGTACGTAACTCTTCATTTGTTTTTTAGGACTGTTTTTCATATCATCTACATTTGGCCAAAACTCTTCTCCTCTCTTTAAAAATTCGGGACCATTTTTCCATCTGCCATTTGGATTATATTTCGGAGGTATTTTTGCTCGTGTTGCTTCATCGACAGGATTTTCTTTCCCGGGTAACCAACGGCATTGCTCAATTTGGCTGCTCTCCAATATTTCCGAAACTCTATTCGCAACATATTGCTTATACTAACGATGGTCAGAACAAATCCATAGGATTACTGAATTTGAATCGCTCCAAAAATATACCTCTCCAATTTCGCTTGTATGATGTTTCTTAATGAGTTGTTTAAGACGTACCCCCATCACAGCAGCTTGCAATTCTAGCTTTGGAATAGTATGATATCGAGTAGGAGCACACGCAGTTTTTCCCATCACGAATGCCACCTTTATTTCGTTACTTTTAATTCTCCAATATGCTACGGCAGACATGGCATTTTCACTAGCATCTACAAATACATGCAACTCTGCACCACAAACTTCGAAAAGGCTTGAATAACAACGATTAATACGAAAATTTTGTATTTTCTGCAACTCAATAATCCACAACTTCCAATTTTTATACAGTTCATTTCGAATTTCATCATCCCATTGAATTCCTGATTTCCAAACATTTTGCATTAACAGCTTTGCTGTAATCATAAAATCTGCTAAAAACCCATAAGGATCAAAAACTGACATCGTAAGACATAACAACTCCCTTTTCGTTGGTCGCTTTTGAAAGTTCAGTATCTCAGGCTTAACTTTATTCAATTTGAGAAGGAAGAAAAAGGTATCGGATTTTGAAGACCAAAACATACCCAGAATTCGGCTATCATTACCTTCAATATTAATAATACCACTTGCATCGGCGTCGCCATATTTTAACATAACCTTTTGAGAATTGGATTGAATTTTCCTTAGCTCAAAACCACCAACTTTATGTATATTAATAACATCTCCAACTACTTTAAGAGCTTCTTCCTCACAATTAAAGCAATCGACATAATCATCGACATAGTGGCGATCCACTATACCTTCCACCGCCCGAGGAAACTGTTCTTTAAATTTTTCTGCGTTAAAATTTTTTACAAATTGTGCTATAGCAGGAGAACAAGTCGCCGGATTTCATCCTTAGTTAGCTTTCTTGCATAACCTTTAGCAACATAATCTTCAATTTTCTCGCAATATTTTTTAGCATATTCAGAATCACGTGCCATTTTTTTCTCCACAGTTAAAGGCCGCTTATAAGCCAGTGAAAAACTTCGTGGAAATGTTAAAAAATCTTCCCTCCATAGTAAACCGCACTCAAACCTTTTGTCTTTTCTATTTATAGTATCATTTAAAATCTGCATTGATCGTTCTTCTGCAGCACTTAATAGAGGTTTCACATTGCATTTTATACCAAATGTTTCCATATCAAAATATCTTGCCATCATGTCACTCATTTTTTCCTCATCATTATCGTTTAGCTTATTCACTAGCAACGACTGTTTTGAACTAGATTTTACTTGTTTTTTATTTGATCCATATACAATTCATGCCAAACGTGTTTTAATAGCAATTAATCCAGGCTCTTCAGATGATATTGGAGATTCCAAAGGTGTTGTTAAATAAGCATGAGTGAGACTTATGATGATACGAGGTTGAATCTGTCCATAATAAGCAATGGGTAGTTGACTGATGGCAGAATTTCGTTGACGAAGAATGTCATATCTCTGAAGAGATTGGGTTGGTAGTGATAAGTTTTCTGAAGTATATACATTTGACATATAGTAAACTTCAGCACCTTCGTGAGTGCCACTTATTTCTAATTGAACTACCTCTAAATTGGTTGACCGACTTTAATTTACCTTGGCTTGTTGTAGGAAGTGTATCCATTACAACATTTGTTACTTTGCGTACCGCATTAGTCCATGAACTGAAATCCAAAATAGTTGGATGAGTTTCTAATGCTAAACTCTTCTGCGCCCATTGTATTTGGCGAGAAATTGGTAACTTGCATACAAGCTCGCTGAGAAGTGACGGATTTGACAAATGACACAAACCTCGAGCATTTTTCAAAAATTCAGCCATATTCATTACTTTGTTGGCAAATATTACCAATCCTTCTAAGTCTCCTTCAAGCACAGACGATATTTGGCGCACCTTATCGATTTGGCTTCTAATAAGTTGCTCTGATCTCCCAAAGGTTTCCTGTAAAGTTTCTAAGATGATTTTAACATTACCGGAATTCGATAGCAGAGCTTCTACAGTTGCCCTAGCGCGGCCTTTCAAAGCTTCTCGGAGACGCATTATATTTTGTAAATTAGAGTATCCAAACTCTCTTGTAGTGCATTGGAATTCTTCAAAAAATATGGTCCACTCTTCAGGAAACCCATTAAATTCAGGTAATGGATAAATCTTCATTGGCTTTTGTACTGCCACAACTGATTGACTTATGACTGGCCTCTCACACTCTATACCTTGATTTCGATTATTTATAGAAGGTTCTGTACGAGATTCAACATTGGAATCTATTGGACGACAAGATTCTTGTATTTGTGACACTATCAGTCCCTGCATATCAAACATCTGTTGTTGAAATTCTCTACGCATAATCTCTAATCTCTTTTCAATTTCTTGTGAGATGCTATCCGAAATAACTTCTCTTGGAGCCGGATTTACCGGAACATTTTCCATATCAGCTGATTGTTCTTCGGATTCATCAAGGGTTCTATTTAATGCAGCAGTTGTCAATGTTCCTTTGCCTTTTCTAGGCATCTGGTGAGCTGGCATACTTCAAATTGTTGGTAATCTCCAAGTAGCAAAGGGTGAATCACATATACAAGGTTTCTCACAAAAATTCCACTGAGAACACGTAATTGCTGTTGATATCCTAACCTGCGAGCGTAAACTCTTACCAACTCAGGTCTCTGGGAGTTTTAACCATGAAACAGCACACAATTAACAATAAAAATATATAAATGTCGCTTCAATAGAACTCCAGCTTCAATAAAAACTCCAGTAATTTTTCTTAATAACAATCTTAAAACTGCGTTTTATTCTATAAAAATAATAAGTATTAAATTTACAAAATTGAATTATGTTTTAAAATTAAAAGAAACTTACGTTAATTTTACCTTCACAGTTCAAACGACAAATATACAATGAAAAATATTCAAAATTATTTAACATTAAAAACTAAAAATCAAAGCATTATGGAATTAAAGTTATAAAATATTATAAAATATTTAAAGTAAAAAAGAACAAGGTATTTTAAAAATTATGAATAAAAATGTATCAACAACAGAGGGAGTGCTAAAAATTTATAACATTGTGACAAGTAGTGATTTCTTTCAAAAAACAAACAGGAAATCGATTTTGATTTAGCGATATTGCTATTGTGCACATGTGTCTGATTTCTGTTTTTGAAATTATTGTTCGGATTTGCTTTAATTATTGTGGGAACAGACTCATTTAATGATTCTAAAGTTCTGAATGTATTTTCGAGAAAAGAGAACCAATCAGATCTATTTGGAACATCCGTTGAGGATTTTAGAGATTGCTCCCATTCTCTTCGGGTTTTCTGATCAAGCTTTTGACAAAGTATCGGAATAAACAATGGGTCCCATTCAGATGTTTTAATACCCAAATTCTCAAAAGAGTTTAGACATTCTTGTGTAATGTCCAGTAGGGTTTTTATACTCTGAAGATCCATCTGATTTTGGAATATTATACAGCTTAATTGCAAGATTATTCACTATTTTGCGCCTATTGTGGTATCTTGGCTCTAACATTCGCCAAGCCGAATCGTAGTTAGCCTCTGTGATTGATATAGTTTTAATGAGAGAAGCTGCTTCTCCCAACAGGGTTCCTTTCAAATAATAAAATTTTTGAATTTTGGACAGAGAATTATTGAAATGTACCATGGATACATAAATGTCTCGAAATGGGATCCAATCTAAATACAAACCAGAGAATTTAGGAAGGGAAATCCTTGGTAAACGCGCGTCTACACTTGTGTTCATTTCTGAGCGATTACTCGTCCTAGCAAAGGTACTACAAAGAGGTGGACGTGTATTATCATCCCTATGTACACTGTCAAGTAATTTCCCTCTAAACGTGAAATATCTATCAGAGAACTCAAAAAAGATATCCTCATCCATATATGGAACATCCTCCTCATTTAAAGAGCTGTCACGAATGATTTTTAAAATATCCTCGTGTTGAAACTTGAATTGTTGAAACAATAAATCAAGTTCCAGTCTATGACTCTCGATGTAACCGGGGGTCTTATCGGAGTCACTTTTTTGCATGAATTTATAGTCTAGTTTCTTTAATGTACACAACAAATTGCGTTGTATAGCTATTAATGATTGCAATTCACTCATGATTTGTAGTTAAGGGTCACAAGATTATAAAAAATTTAGGTTTGCTTATAAAAAGTGTGTTATAGAAAAAAGATGAAAAAGATTTTTTCGATTGTACAGAAGTACAAAACCTCAAATTTATTGAGGAGATTAAAAAACGATTTAACGATTATGGTAAAGCGCTCCAAAGATAGCACATACATATTGCTAAAAATTGCACAAAAAAAAAATGGAAATTTCAAATGCTTAGAAACAGCAGCGTTAAATTTTGTACAGATGTACACAGCCCTGAGAATTTCCGTAATACAGATGTACTAGATTTCGAATATAAATTCAAATTTTAGCAATTTAGGTTATGTTACTAATTGTACAGATGTACTGAGAATGTTTTTCGAGTGTGATGAATGTTTTTCGAGTGTAAAAATGTTTACACACACGTGATTATGTGCAAACTTACAAAGCTTTGATGTATAAAAGAAATTTAGAAAACGAATCTGTTGTTAGATTACGATTTCAATGTACAGAAGTACTAAAACTGAAATATGACGTTTTTAGAGTGGTGAAAATATCACCTGAATTAACCGGTTAGTTGTACAGATGTACTAGATTAAAGAAAAAACGAATTTTTAATTGAAATATACATCGTTTTGACCAAAAAACGTATTGAAAGTACAGACGTACATAGAAATACTTCAATTAAAATTGAAGAGAGAAGCCCTAATTACTTATTAAGTAATAAGTAATTATAATTAAATTTAAAATATTGAATTAGTCAATTATTCAATTGAGTTAATTGAATTAATTTTTCCAATAAAGAAATGAAAATAATTTGTTCAATATTTTAATGGGACACAAACATTAAGCCCTATAGTACAATTGCAAAAAGGCTTACGTAATTTCAATGGCAGATATATACAATTTTCACGAGCACGTTTTTGTGAGCTAACTTAAAAGCACGAGTAAAACCCCGAACCTAGTTTCAAAACTATTGTAAATTTTAATTTTTTAAATAATTATAATTTCAAGAAAAACTTGCGAAGATTTGTACAAAATGTTTATGATAATTTAATTTATATTTAATTACAATTCACTTTTTCTGGTTTTCAATAATCTTTTATACACACCCACACTCGTTCTTTATTGAAATAAAAATCACACCACAATATATGTATTCAAATAATTTATGTAACTTTCAATAGCTTTTACTTCTTTTTTTTTTTTGGTTTATTTAAATTTGACGGAATTTTATATTTAAAAAAAATTATCTAAAGGGGAACGAAATTCCCGGGTTTCGGCACCAATGTTTATGATTTTAGATTTTAAAAATTATATCTCTTGAAAATTATATTTTTATTTTATATTACCATTAATATTACCAATATTAAAATGAAAGTTCCCTTTTAGATTTTGGGTTGTACGGCTCTGTTTATTATATTTTTTAAGAAACAATAGCTTAACTCCGTTTGATGTTCAAAATAGAAATGAACGATATTATTAAAATTTTAAATGTACAAACCACTAATCATTTTAAAAAAAAAGAACAAAAGTAATGCAAATTACAATAATAAAAATAAGTTGTTTAGCAAGTGAGAATAATTGGGATACAGTTAATTTGTTGTCTCATCTTACTAGCGTTGCATTAGGTTGCTATTAAGTCGTTATTAATGAACATAGTGAGCTAATGAAGCGAAGAGCATAAGACAAAATTAACAAAATCTCAGTTATTAACCTTACAACGACTATTAAGAAAAATTATAATATTCTTGTTAATGATGATTGTGGTTAATGATGGTTTTAGTAAATGATAATTATTAACTATGATAATTATCTTTAAAAATTTAATAATTAGGGTAGCGTTTATGTGTTATAAAATAATTATTAATAATATAATGTAATGCAATACATGATATTATTAAAAATATAGATAAGTATTACAATACATTAAAAATAATGTAAATACAAATAAAATAGGAAATATTAATTATAATAAGTTTAAATTAATAAATTTATAATAATTATAATATAACTGCGTTACAATAAATTTTGTTTTAAGATATTTTAATTAGGCAAACGGTTGTGTAAATTAATATTTTCTGCAACAATAGCTTTAACTGCATATTCCCCAAAAAGTAATATTTAAATCAAAAAAACATCTACCCCCTATTCACAAAGAAGACAGCAGGACAATTTTAAAAAATGTGTATGAAAAAGAGCTCAATTTGAGTATTTTTTTCATACGAAATTTTCTCAATTGCCTTGTTGTCTTCTTTGTGAATTAGGCCCCTATTTTTTATAATTCATACATTTAAAAATAATTGAATTAATTTAATTTACAAAATAAAATCATCAAATAAAATTTATAACCTGTTTTCTTTCATGAATTAAAAAAAAATAGTTATTGAAAGAAAAATTTAGTACAAGTATCACATGGTAAACTATGTCACGTTACATCACGTAACGTCACGAACCAAACAACGGGCTGTAGGGGATAATCAAAAAAAGTTTTGTCAATTCAGAAAATTTAAAAAATCACTTATAATGTTGGGAATTATGACAAAAAATATTTGCAAAACATTCCGACGAAGTTCGCAGAGTTTTGCATTTTTGCTAACAAGGAAAAAACAAACTTATATTTTTGCCACGCCACGTCACCGACTTTAATTGCTTAAATTTTATGAGCTGCATATTTGATTAATTTTTTCTCTTTTACCAAATGTTTAGCTTTTCATGCTCCAAACAAAAACAAAAAGAAGTAAAACAAGTAGGAAAATTATAGTCGGTCTTGACCGACTATACGATACCCTATACCATGGTTTAGAGACCCTAACTCTTCGGTCCAACTAATTGGATGTAGAAAATAAGCATAAACCAAATTTGAGTGGCATTATTATTAATTTTTTGGCTGCAGATATGAAAAAGTTCATATCGGGTGCTATATTTATATGGGGACTAGGTCGAAAAATGGACCGATCGTGACCATATTTGGTAAAGTCACTTATATATTGAAAAATTTGAGAAAAATCTGTGCATTATTTTGGTTTTTTCATAGATTTAAGAGAAGTTCGGGAAGCAGCTTTATACGGGGGCTATGACTAAGAATTGTCCAATAGGGATTAGTTTTGGACTACTGATAATTGGATAGAATAAACACATACAAAGCCAATTTGACTGAGATCTTATGGCAATTTATGTCGATTTCATTGGGGTCATTTGTATGGGGACTAGGTCTGAACACGAACCGAATTTCACCGATTTCAATAGCGTTCATCCCATGGCCGATAGAAGCTTACATACCAAATCTCATCAAAATATTTTCATATTTGCGACCTGCAGTTTGATTACAAGGTTTACATGGACACACAGACGGACGGACGGAGGGACGGACATCGATAAATCGATTCAAAAAGTTATTCTGAGTCGATCGGTATAATAAAAGATGAGTCTTGGTCAAATATTTTTGGTAGTTAAAATGGCAGCACAAAGTCATTATACCCAAACCACATAGTAGTATAGGGTATACAAATTGTTAACGCTTTCGTTGGTTTTTGTCTCAATGAAGCGTGCGACTGTCACGTATGTGACTATGGAATTACCCATATGTGGCTTTGTTGTTATTTATTGTGTTATTATTGATGTTATTATTACCATTTTTGTTGTTGTTTCTTAAATGAGGGAAAACTTCTACCTTTAATTGAAACGAGTTATTTTGTTGTTGTCTGCTGTTGTTCTGACTTTTAGAAGTTACCCTTGTTCTGGTTTCCAAATAGAGAGAACATAACGTACAGTTGATGTCGTTTGCAGTGTGATCAGTTCTCTCTTTTCCACGTTTTTTGCAATTAAAGCATGTAAAAACAGCTGGTCTTTTTTCATTTGTATTAAATGGACACACATTTGTATGATGTTATTCTGCACATATCATACACGCAGCACTTCGATGACAATGTTCACCGCCATGGCAATACATTAAGCAGTTCCAGCATTGAGTTGGTTTATTCCTGGATCTCGATTCGTATTTTTTCCAAGAAATTATAATACTGGAAATTGTTCGTACATTTTTTAAGGCAGTTGGATTAAAATTTTTACGAACAAATTGAAATTTGTAAACTGCATTATTGTTCGAACTGAAATTGGTGACTATTTCAGTTACGGTAGAAGGGGATAGGTTGTAGTTTTTTTAGCTTTATTTGGAGCCGTAGGAATGAAACTCCATATTGCTTTCTTTAAGTATTTGCTTGTAGCATTCGTACATTTCTTTACTTGGAGCAAAAATTTTGGTACCAAGGGAAATAGATTTGAAAATACAATCCTTGACAAATAGCTTTTGTATTTCTGTAAATGAGGCGTTAGATTCTACAACAATATTTTTTTATTATAATTATTTTTTTTTTATTTACAATCTGTTTATACAACAATAAGAAAATCTGATAATTTTAAAGTATCATAACATAATCTGAAATCTACTAGTCCAGCAAAAATATTTAGAGATTATTTTCCAAAAGGTAAATCCAGTATATGGTGCCTTTTCAGTCTTTTAATTTCCTCACTTTCATCTAATAAACTTATTGCTAATGGGTTAATATGATTGCTAAGTCTTTCAACATATCTTGAACTATATCTGTTAATTTCATCTTTAACTGTGGGAATCTTTAAGTCTTTGTGAATTTTATTGTTTGTTACGAACCACGGAGCATTTATTATTGATCTTATTGTTTTAGCCTGATATCTTTGAAAGATTTCGATGTTAGAATTACTAGCTGTTCCCCAAAGCTGTATTCCGTAAGTCCAAATCGGTTTTAATATCGTTTTATAGAGCAAGATCTTATTTTCCACCGTTAATTCAGACTTAGGATTGAGAAGCCAATACATACGTCTTTTTTTATATTTAATTGCTCTCTTTTTGCTTTTATATGATTTTTCCAAGCAAGGCGCTGATCGAGATGAAGACCAAGATATATCACTTTCGTTTGTTTTGGAATAAGAGTACCATTTAGAGTTAACGTTGGACAGTCTCCTTTTCTTAAGGTGAATGTTATATGGGCAGACTTTTCGATATTCATCTTAATATTCCATTTATTTAACCATGATTCAATATCATTGAGCTGATTCTGGATCGTTTCAGATGCAATAGAAGGAACCTCATTTGTTGAAATTAAGGCAGTATCGTCAGCGTACGTTGCAACGGTAATGTTAGGACGTACAGGCATATCTGACGTGAAAATAGTATAAAAGACAGGTCCTAGAACACTGCCTTGCGGAATTTCTGCTTTTATAGGGCATATATTAGATATTTCATTATTTACTTTTACATTTTTTTTATTTATTTATTAGGTCAATGGAATAAATCCTTACAGTCCTGTATAAATGGTATGATTACATCTGTACATATATTGAAACAATTAAATGATTTACAAATAAAAACAAATAGTTAGGAATTACATAAAAGAATCTGTCGTCCAAGTATGATTTAAAAACGAAAAACTATGGAGTTGGAAGCAATTTCTTTAATTTAAAAATTAATCCTTTGTACCAAACACGGTCAAGGCCTGCTGAACGTCCAAAAATACTGCTGAACAATATTTTTTGCTTTCTAAAGAATCTCGTATGACATTAATTATACGGTGGCATTGCTCAGAAGTACCATGATTATGCCGAAATCCAAATTGGTATTCCGGAATTATACTTCAAGTATTGGTAATAATCTGCGTAAGTATATTCTTTCAAATATTTTTGAAAACGTAGATAGGAGACTGTGTTTTCCGGCTTTTTTGGTTTTGGTACCATTATTACTTCGGCATATTTCCATTGATTAGGGATATGATGTAATCTCAAAATCGAGTTAAATATAAAGGAAAGAAAAATAATACCTTTCTTTGGCAGTGCTTTAGCTACTGCTGCATTTATATGGTCGTACCCAGGTGATTTTTTGTTATTTAACATAACGATTTCCTGTTGCACTTCTTGAGGGGGAATATCCCGAATCGGTAGACCCATTTGACAAGGACAGTCTAAATATTGATCTATTTCTATCAAATCATCGACACTATTGAAACAAAAAGGCTGAAATATATTTTTAAGGTATTTGGAGAAAGCATTTGCCTTACTTTTATCAGTTCTGCACCACGAATTGCTTGTATCTTTAATTGGAATATTTCTTCTAGTCGGTCGCTTAAGATATTTTGTGGCGTTCCAAAGACAATGCTCATCATTTGCTGACACATTTATGTTCAAGCTTTTAAGGTATTTCCTAGTTTCTTCATTCTTGTATTCTCTGATGCGATTTTTGACTTCATAAGAAGCACGATTGAAAAGTCTTTTGTCAAATGGGCTTGTGCTGGATTGCCATATTCTTCGCAATCGTCTTCTATCTCTTATTAATGATTGAATTTCAGCAGATATAACTACTCTATTGCGATTATGCTCATTAATTTCGTTTACAGGTGTTGACAAAAATGCAGCGTCATGAATTAAATTTGTGAAACTTTCAACTGCGATATCAGGATCAGTGCCATTATGTATGTGAGAAGCTAGATTAACGTTTTTATCAATCCAATATTTAAAAGAATCCAGATCTGTTTTTGGAGATATTATGTGTAGTGATTTTTGTATAGATTGTAAATAAGTGCAAAAATTTATAATTACAGGAGAATGGTCAGAGCTTAATTCGTCACTATCCATAATATATAAGCAATTTGTTGATAAACCATTATATACTGCGAAATCCAGCAAGTCAGGGATTTTGTTTGGATCACTAGGGCAGTAAGTAGGACTTCCTGTTGACAACACTGAGAAGCGATACTTTTGAATACACTTGAAAAGTTCTTTACCTCTTGGGTTATTAAGCTAGAGCCCCACCACATATGTTTGGCGTTGTAATCACCACCTACAATGAATTTTGTGCCAAGCAATTTAAAGAAATCATATATTCCTGACAATTGATATTATGTCTAGGAGGTTTGTATAAAGCATAAATAGAAATATCACTAGTATCGCAATTTACTTTAACACCTGTAGCTTGAATAAAAGAGTGTTTGTATTCTTCAAGGACTTCGTACTTTATACTAGACTTTATAAGAATAGCAGAACCAGCATGCGCACGATTATCAGGGTGATTTGTATATATTAAGTCGTAACCTTTAATTCGAAAATAACTTCCTAACGTAAAATGCGTTTCAGGTATTAATAAAATATCGATGTAATTTGAATTAAGAAATAATTCAGTTTCCTGTGTATGGTTGATTCTTACGTTTAATTGTATAATTTATTTATTAAAATTGCCATCATACTGATGAGTTTATCCATTTTTATCATTGGGCTTGAATTCTCATTATTGCTATTTGTATTATTTAAATTATGAGCTTGTGAGTATTTTCATTTCTATGTTGATTATTAAAGTTTTGATGGTTTGGTAATTGTGGATATTCTTGGGGTTCAAATGAATAATGTGGATTTTGTTGCCTAATAGAACGATTATAGTTTCTCTTTTGAATTAAATGTTTGTACACTATACATCCTCTATAGTTGGCTGTATGGGCCTGTAGACAATGAACACAGCGAGGTGGGGAATTTTCTTTTTTAGTGCACTCAGCAGTTGGGTGGTCAAGTCCACATTTAACACATCGATATGTTCTTCCACAATAAGACTTAGTGTGGCCAAATAATTGGCAGCGATAGCACTGAACTAAATCTTGCGTTTTTTTTTTGGCGGTTCGATTTTAATTATAGCGTTGTTAATGTGACGTTGGTTATAAATATCTTTATTGTTAGATTTTGGGTCAAGGTCTATATAAAACGTTCATAAAGGTTCCTTACTTACGCGGCTTTTGACATTAATAATGCTTCTTACTTGATGACCGAAAGACAATAATTCAGCTTTTATATCTGCTACTGGAGTAGAATGGTGAATTCGTTTTAATACGACCCTAAATGCTCGTTCTTGCCTAATTTGAAAAGTGTTGAAGCTAATTTTTAATTCTTCTAAGGATTTTACTAACTTTCTATAAGAATCAATTGTACTAATTTTTACCATGACCTGGTTTCTTAATGATTTATAACTAAATTCATTCTTAGGAATAATTTTTGTTAAATTAGAAATCATTTTACTTATGTTTGTAACATCTGGGATGAATATTGGCGGTGGGCTTGGAGTTGTTGGAATCTCCTCTTCTACTTCATCTACTTCTTCTGCCTGAAGTTCTGCAAACATATTTGTTGATGTTGATGGTCCATTGTTATTGTTGGATGATGTTGATGGTTCAATATTATTGTTGGTGTAAGACTTCTTATGTTGGTGATTAAACAGTGTAGGCGATTCTAACTGTCGACGTTTTAAAATTTTTATTGCTGGTACTTTCTGCCAATCCCTATCATCACCTTCACTATCTTCACTCATTTTACTATCAACAAGACTACTGTTGAAGTAAAATTATTATTGTTTATTTTTTTAAACTATATTGTTGTTTGTTATATTTGTGAGGATTGTTAATCCCAGATTAGAACACTAATCTCTTTGTTTGGTTTAAGAAAATTATTATTTTTTTTTAATTTTTCACTATATACATCCTTTTACAACTACGGTTGATCAGCGACTATTAGCATAGTTGTACCAATTGATACAGAATTTACGTCCATATCATTGAGGCTAGCAAGTAGGCTAAATCTGTTGCTTGAAGTTGACGCGTTGTTCGGGTTAACAAAACTCGGAGAAAGTTTGGCACCTCGGGCCATCGCTAAATTCTTATTCTTGTTTTAAGCTGAATTGACTACCATATGAGATCAAGATATGCAACTGAAAAAACAAAAATATGCACTTGTTTTTAATTTTAAATAGTTGAACTCTAAGCGCCTTATTATTATTTACGCGTAAAGAGAATTAGATAAGAACTGAACTGTGGTTTCAAATTTTGGTAATGCTATTAAAAAAATCTCTTTTCTGTCAAAACTAGGTACTTTCTCTTTATCGGGATTAAAAAACGAATTTATCCATGGATTTTCATGAAACTAAATTTGTTTTATTTTGATTACATGAAGCTTAAAGTTTAAATGCTATAACTGGTAAGTATTTGTTGCCTTCTATTTTTTTTTATGAATTTTTTGATTTCAATAATTTTATAATTTTTTGAAAAAAAACAAATTCCAATAATTCCAAAACTAATGGCTATATATTAGGAAAACTTAAAGCTGGTGTAATTTAATCGAATACGTCGTTCCAAAGTTACGACAAGATTTATGGACCAGCCTCTCCAAAATTCTAAAATTTTAGAAAAAAAAGATGTAAAAAACCTTACCATAGAATTTGAAATAATGATGATTTTTGCAGTCATGTGACTGTAGCGGATCAACAATATATATGGTTATCAAATGAATTTTTTCTAATTGCATAGTGTTATCAAAGCTTACAGCCATGGTCAAAAGTGTGATGCACTGCCATGGTTAAGATAGAAACTTATTTGTAGTATTCAACGTGTGTGGTAAAATGGGGTAAAGTGGGAAATGTTTTAATCTAACTTCAAAAAATACACCAAAAAATATTTAGATCCTTTCGAAGAGGCTATTCTATACTCACTTCTCCCGTTGTGGACACAGCAATGGATGTGGGCTTACATAAATGCATCACTGATGATCCTGGGCGGAATTGTTTTCCGATGGTTAATAATGGTTGACCCTCGTATGCTTTAAACTATAAAATGAAAACAAAAGAAGAAGTTTCTTAATTACTTTAATTCTAACAAAAGTTTCAACTTTTAAAATTTTGACCACTGGATTTACACCCTGTAATACTCCAGGGCCAGTGTACAATGAACTGAACAGATTATTTTTTGAGTAGATTTATTGATGTTCATCCATATTTTTTTCAATGTTAACTTTGTAATCAAACTAAAAGTCGCAAATTGAAAAAAAATTTAACAAAATTTGGAAAAATTGATCTGAATTAGCGGAAATGGGTGCATGTTAACACCTAGCTATTTAAAAAATGCCCACTTATATCATCCTATGTTCTATTTGTAATAAAATAAAATCTTGATCAATATAAATGAAGAAGTCGATCTGGCGATGTCCGTCTGTCTGCTTCCTGTTAAAACATTCTCCTGACGTCAATCGATCGAGTGGATCACACTACTTAGGCTTAAAATGTTCGTCGTAATCTGCAGCACTTTGGTACGTAAAAAATCTAAAAATAGTGGCAAATATTTTACGTAACCGAATATCAGCATATACATACATAGATGTGTATAAACGATACATACACATTTTTGTTGGCTTGTTGACTTTGTTTTATTTTTTGTACATGTGAACCAAAATGCGTATGTTGATAAACAAAAAAAATGTAATGTAGTGTATTTACATTTATGCGCATTTAATTTTTCAATAAGAAAGCACGAAAATATCAAAAAGGTTTGTTAATTATTTTATTAGTTTTAAACAGCATTGTTAAAAATGTAGCCATTACAATTTGAACACTAGCCTTTTTTGTCTCTAAGTGATGACAACCTTGCATATAATGTTGTGTTTAGAATACGAGTTGAGGGTATCATAGATGTGGCCGAGCCGAATTTAACATTCCTACTTGTTTGTCGTTAAGACGCGAATATTGCTATTCAATAATTGCCCAGCTTCTGAAAAGACAGAGGCTCATTGATTTTTTTTTCAGCAGTAAAGAGGGCTATCAAAACCGGTAATCGGGTAATATATGTATTTATATAAATTTTACCGGTTATTCGGTAAAACTAACTTTTCTAAACATAAACAAGTAAGAAAATTATAGTCGGTCTAAACCGACTATCCGATCGATGGTCCAAGAGTTTAGAGAAACAAATTATGTATTGAAAATAAGCATAAACCAAATTTAAGTTGACTGTAGAATAAAAAGGTCGCCAGTGTAGATTAAAAAGGATTGCTGTGTAGAATAAGATGGTTGTTCGTCGGGTGATATTAAGGTTGTAGAAATGATGGCCGTAAAATAAAACACTTTAATGTTATATGTTCAAAGATGATCTTCTTTATTGAAATATACAGTTACTGAAATACTAATTTTACATATCACAATTTAAAACTACGTTTGAGTGATTTACTAAAATCAACTCTAAAATGGTCATGTATATTTGTGTCATGTAAGCAATTATTGAGTGGTACCAAAAGTACAAAGAACTGTTGTAACAGTACCCCTCACTTTCATTGCTCTAGTTCACAAATTTGCCCCACATAAATTCAAGATGGTCAAATGTAAACAAAAAGATCAAGTTAAATTAATGTAAACTATAAGATTGAATTTAATGGAACACTTGTTCGGTTCGATAGCTTTGGCACAAATATACATGTTCGAATTGAATGGAACGGGCGGGAACTCCGATGAACTAGTTGGAAAAGCCCTCGAAGTTCAGGCGGAGATCAGGGTCAAGGTGAGTGAGACCGAGATCGAGCTCAAAGGTCATATGCACTGTATCTCATTTGCGTAGGGCTTACTTTCTTTGAATAAAAGGCGATTGGTTTCCAGTCACCATTAACTTGTTGTTGAAGTACGTCACCCATACCTGTATCAGAAGCTTCAACCCAAAGAGATGTTGGGTCATTTAAGATAGGATAAGTGAGCAGTGTTGCAGATTTTCTTTACACTTTTTAAACGTATCTTTAAGATCTTCAGTCCATTGAATTGTTCGGTTATCATTTTTCTTGCCTCCAGAATGTAATGCATGAAGTTTTGCTTGATGTTCTGCAGCTTCAGGTATAAAACGACGATAGAAGTTTATCATACCCAAAAAACAGCGTAATTCTTTTACTCAATTAGACAATTATTTTTTATATCAACCAGCAATTCGTTATGTTTTAAAAAATCAGCACCTATTATGGGCTTATTAACATTAGCTATTTTAAAAGACCATCGAAATTTCCTTCTTAAGCTAAAATCTAAGAAAAGAGACTTCTCACCATATGTTTTGATTGCTAACTGATTTGCTGCGAACAATTCTAATGAAGCAGGATCCTGAAGTCGTTCTGATGAAGTAGCAGGAAACACTGAGATATCGGCACCGGTATCAACGAGAAATTTAAATTTTGTTATCATGAAGATATAGGCGACAAATCTCTCGGCCAGCCTCATCTGTCACCATGGACGAGGAGCCTAGTGGTTTTCCGATGAGGAGGCTTGTTTTAATGAAAATGCACAAGGCTGCAAACATTTTGGTGCTTTTTCTCCAAATTTATGATGGTACCAGCATAGTTTTATTTTTCTGTCCTGCTGAAGTATGTCTAGATTTTGAACGTGCTAATGCAAATGCTTACGTCCGCGATCATTGGTAAGAGTTTCAATTTTCTTTGTTAGTGCATCTATCTTCATTTCCAAATTGTTTTGATTCTCGTATGTTGTAGATGACGGTGGAAATGAGTTTATTTCCCACGCATCGGATATATCGGTAATCTTATCTGCCATAAGCGCTAGTTTATTAAGAGACTCACTACTTACAGACGAAATGGCTTGTATTTGCTTAGGTAAACGCTGCATCCACAATGACTTTAGAAGATCATCCGAAACTTTACCAGAATATAAAGTTATCATATCCCGAGGAAGGGCTGAAGGCTTCTTATAGCCGATTTCGACATCACGAAGAAGTTTCTTTTATCGTTTTTCTTCTGAAACACAGAATCTTACTAAAATTTTTTGCCTTAGCGTCACCTACATGTTAGTAATTGGTGATTGCAAAATTAAATCGTTGCCTTCGGAGAGAATATTGGATTCTATAGATCCAACGATTGTATGAAATTACGTGGCATCTGACGTAATTCCTGCGTTAATAAATTGGCTCTGAATTTGTTTGAACCATAAGGCCGGATTCGTTTTTCACAATGCCGGAACCTTAAGAGATACTCTCGAAACCTCCCGCGATGGTATAGCAGAATCCATAAGACAATCTGCCGATGCGGCACTTTGGATTAGAGTTGGAGGAGATAATCCACGAACAATTTCTTCATCTCCTGCTGCGGCCTGTCCATCGTCTTCAAAACCTCTCGATGGGGATTGAAAAAGCGGCACTATTGAATCCTTTTCGTCAGGATCACCAATTTAGTGCTTAAATTAAATTTAAAATAAATAGGTTCAACACTTTTTTATAAAAAAATTAAAGAATTTATTTTTGAAATATTTGTGCAATTAATCTTTAGAATAATAATAAATTTTATAAAAGTTTTTTTTTTTTTTTGAAAACAGAAAACTCTTAGAACTAAAAAAAATATATTTTTAATTTATATTAACAAGTATAAAAGTACAAACTTAAAAAATATAATAACGAATAATATTGTTTAATTACCACACCTGTATGAGGTGGCAACCAAGGGCGACATATGTAAGGCCCTTGGTGTTCATGGCCTCGACGAGTAAGTGGTCAGGAGCCTTAGAAGGACAGACAAGATAGCCCACAAGGCACCACAAATGGAAAGGGCAAAGATCGGTTGGACGGAGTGCAAAGTGCGCAAGCAATTAACACTGAAACGGTGCTTTGAATATATGGAGTATGGGCACATTGTCAAAAAGTACGGAAAGGCGAACCACATTGCCAAAATGTATGTTCTGCATCGCGAACGGGGAAAAACAAACAAGGCATATTGCTGGAGGGAGTAGATGCCCGGTGTGCAAGAAGGCGCTAAATTTGAGAAATAGAAGATGAGGATAATGCAGCTAAACCTGAACCACTATGCCGTAGCCCATGATCTCCTGCGGCAGACAATCCTGGAGATGGACATTGACGTAGTGATAATCTGCGAACAGTATAGGGACCTTACTAGCAGCATATGGGCGAAGGACAAAACAGGAAGAGCGGCTATCTGGTCGTGCGGAAAACATGCCATTAAGGAGACAATGGACTACCCACTAGACGGATTCGTCAGGATGAAGATCCAGGGGATCGAATTCTACAGTTGCTATGTATCACCAAATATCGCACTGGGTGACTTCAAAGTATACATATACACCCCGTCCGAGATGCAGCGAAATATTCCCCAATCGTCGTTGGGGGAGATTTCAATGCTTTTTCCATGGACTGGGGAAGTCAACATATAAATGCCAGGAGTCGTACCCTTCTCGAGGCCTTTCCTCGTCTTGACCTGGTACTTTGCAATATGGGTAATACCCAAACATTCGGGAGGAGGTAGTAGGGTTCCGTTATTGACCTCACATTTGTGAGCCCGGCACTGGCAAGAAAGCTTGAATGGAGGATTAGCGAATAATACAGGCGTAGTAAAAACCAGGCCATCATGTTCAGTGTAAAAAGGGAAAGGGGCACGAATGTCAGGTCTGAACAGTGCACTTCGAATGGATGGGCGAAGGAGAAGTTCGACCAGGAGTTCGACCTTCAGTGTCGTGTTCACAGGACACCCGATAACTGGCGAGTCAGCGGTGGAAATGAAAAATCATCGAATCGGAGCCGTACATGATGCATGTGATGCGGCAATACCCAGAAGAAGGCAGACGAAGAGCACGTAACTAAACAACTTGTGGACCACGGAGATAGCAGAGCTCCGAGCAAAACGTCTCAAGGCGAGGGGACGGTTTCAAAGGGGTAGATTGACACCCGACTCGGCCAACAGTCGTGAAAAACCTCCAAGAGGCTCTCAGATGGAGCAAAAGCGATAGCCTTAGGAGACTATGTTGCGTTGCCTATAGGGTAGTGATGTTACGATTTAAGGGGACCAGACCTGGTAGTAGAGAGGGTGACGGAGACCGAGATACTGGCAATATGCCCGAAGATTGGCGACAACAAAGTATCAGGCCTGGACGGGGTGCCGAACAGGGCACTTAGGACGGCGCACTATGGGGATTTGAGGAAAAAAGTCAAATTGTCAACATACTGTTAATGCAATATGCAATCATATTTTAAAATTTCAGAATAACTGCTACAATCAAATCAAAAAGAATTACTTAGATCTGACTACTAGTTGAAAAATAAAAATCTCAGAGACTTGTATTTTCTCTTTAAAACTCTTTTTGTCTTCAATTTTAGCTAGATTTGCCTTCAGTTGGAAACTACTATCAATAATTAGTCTCATATCTGCTTTTACATTTAAAATCAACTCCAAGTGTCCCTAGGTGCCCCTTTTCATTTATAACCGAACACTATTAAGATCTGTAATATTGAACTGCTCAGATCGACGCAACATATTGGAGGTAGTTGTTGAGTCAAGGTATAACATTTATAATATATAATATATGACATTATATATTTACCTTGTATGGGAGGTGCCACCCTCACAGCCTATTTTTTGGCAACTAATAACGTTACTTTTAATATTACAGTACTACAGATATATGACATTAAATATTTGCTTTGTTTGGAAGTGCCACGCCTATTGTTTCAATGACGCCCATTTTTGGGCCACTACTCACATTAATAACTCATGAACTCACACAAATTCCCAAGGCTTTTGATAATACAGTACTACAGCAATATGACAATAAATATTTACTTTGTATGTTGGTGCCAAAAACATTTAAAAAGAGCGAACATGAAAAAATGTAATTGATAATTATGTGTTCAGACAAATTAAATTGAAGAAAAATGAATAAATCTATAGAGCTTGTTAAATTCAATGCAAATTACTTTATAGTTTTCTTACTAGTAGCTATTAATAATCTGCGGGTTGCGATAATTAAAGTGAGTTATATTCACGACAATGGAAAGTTTTTCTATGGAATGTGACAAAGACAGAACAAAATTAAAACTGTTTTTGGAACAATCGTACGTTGGCTTAAGCGAAGATAGAATATGTGAAATTTTTGATACAATATACAAACGTTTTTACTCTTAAATTAAACGAAGGTGGCAGGAAGGTGAAGCCGCGATTTGAAAAAAATAATGCAAATTGGCTTGAAGGCACGTTTAGAATTGACTAAAGTGAGGGTGAATGTTCTACTAGTTCTGTACTTCGAAATTTCCTCAAGAAGTGATTGATTTTTCTTCTAGTACTTCAATAATGAAGCAAAAAATTTATACAAAAAAAAAACATTGGGTATGTTTAAAAAGCTTGAACTAACAAAAGAGAAATGCGAATATCTAATGCATTGGTTACAAAGTGAGGGGTAAGACATACTTGTACCATACAAAACACTTACGAAAGAAAAAACTAACAGTTATCCTCAAGGCATTGCTATCGCTGAAAGTTCAGGTAGTGTACCTCTGCAAAATCTATTGGACCATACTGCTAAAAGAATCCTAGAGGCCAAGTCAGTAGAAGAGATAAATGAAATTGAAAGCGGAAATAGGGTTGTGATGGGTAAATAGGGTTGTGATGGGTCAGCTGGACAAAGTGAGTATCAACAGAGGTTTTCAGAGGATACAATATCTGACTCTCATTTATATATGACATCAGTTGAACCACTAAAATTATCATTCAGTGAGGACATAAATAAATCAGTATGGAATAACAATAAAGCTTCTTCCACACGGTATTGTACAACAATACAGTTTGCATTTGTTAAACAAACATCTGAAGTTACACGAAAAGAAAAAAGAAGGGTTGATGAGGAAATATCGCAACTAAGAATATCTGAGTTGACAATAAGTAATCGTACCTTTAAAGTAAAAGATGAACTATATTATGATTGACGGAAAGCCAGCACAGTCAGTAACAGAAACACCAGCAGCATCTTATTGTTTTATTTGTGGAGCCACGACCTCGAAGATGATAAAATTGAAGAAGTTAAAGCTAGGCCCGTAAATGAAGAAGCACTACAATTTGGTATGTCACCATTTCATGCAGGTATTAAGCTGATGGAGTGTCTTATGGATATATCTTATAATATTGAATTTAAACGTGGGAGAGTCGACTCAAATACTCGTGCCATAAAGGAAGCACGAAAGGACTTGGTTAAAACGTGAACTTAAAGAAAACGTTGGTGTACAGGTTGATACTGTCAAGCAAGGCTCTGGTACGACAAATTCAGAAAATACGTCATTAATATTCCTTGCTAATCCAACTATAATTTCCGAAATCTTGGGTCCAGACGAAGACATAGTTAAGAGGTTTTCAATTACTCTCGAAGCTATAACCATCAGCGATGCAGTGGATCCAAAAAAAATTTGGTGGCGGGAAAAAAGTTTGTTGCACTATACGAGTGGTACAATATGCCACCTACACTCCACAAAATTCTAATTCACGGAAAAGATATAATGGAAAACTGTATTTTTCCTGTAGGCTTACTATCTGAAGAGGCTCAAGAAAGTCGTAACAAAGACTATAAAAAATATCGGCTCGGACACTGTAGTCGGAAATGTAGTCGAATTGCCACGAACGAAGATACTATGCACCGAATGATGATAACATCAGACCCGATGACATCACATTTAACTCCTTCGTTTAGAAAGAAGAAGTTAAGTGATATAAGTAACGAAGTTAAGGCTCTTTTAGAATAATAATAATAGAATTACAATGTATATTCGTACAGTTTAAGTTTGTCTTTAACATATTTATAACATACATATTTTTTCATATCAATTATTTTATGGTTTACTTACATAAATAAAACAACATCAGTCATTAAACAACTATATTTAAAAAAAAAAAAAACCTCTTTTTCCTCACCTCCATACAAAAATCCCCAGTATGCCACACCCAGAGCTACAATCACGCCCATTTTTGTCTGACTACTCACATTAAGAACTCATCAACTCGGACAAAGTTCCAAGATTTTCTCTATTATAGTACTCCATATATGTGACATTTTGTATGGGGGTACCACGCCCACTGATCTGATCCCGCCCATTTTTTCCGAGTACTAACGTTGATAACTTATGAACTCACACAAAGTCCCACGGCTTTCATTGTTATACCACTCCAGTTACACGATATGAAATATTTACTTTGTATGGTGGGTGCAACGCCCATTGGGTCCGATCGCGAAACTCTTCAAATTAGTTTAATATGTACATGTACAAAGTTTCAGTCATTAAACTATTATATTTTCTGAAAAAAAAACCTTTTTTTCCTCACCTCCATACAAAAATCCCCACTGTGCGGAGCAGTGATTACACTGGACTTAAAGAACGCGTTTAGTAGTGCGGGCTGCGACTATATAATGCTTTCACTACGGAAGCTTAATGTACCGAAATACCTTATGAGGATCATAGGTGATTACTTCTCACACAGAACCCTTTGGTATGGGACGGAAGTGGGAATGGTCTCATACGCTCAGGGCTCAGTACTGTGGCCGTTATTACGGAATATCATGTACAACCATGTTCTTGAACTTGAGATTCCAGAGGAGGCTGATATCATAGGATTCGCAGATGGCATTGCCATCGTAATCAGTGCGCACTTCCTGGGCGAAGTGCAACTGTATGCGAACGAGACCATCCGTTTAGTAAGGAACTGGCTCAAAACGGTTGGACTAGAACTTGCCGCGCACAAAATGGAGGCAGTTGTGATTAACGGACGCAGGATGAGAAAAATCGTGAGACTAGAAGTGGGTTATGTTGAAATCGCATCCTCACATGCGATAACATACTTGGGACTCAAGATAGATGATCGGCTGTGCTTTAAGGCACATATGGAAGGCGCATGCCAGAAGGCGGCAGCAGTTGGCAACGCACTTGCGAGGATAATGCCAAATACTGGTGGACCCCGTCAGAGCCGAAGGATCCTCATCGAAAGGGTAGTCAACTCCATACTGCTGTATGGAGCACCAACCTGGGCGAAGGCTATTAGAAGCTCGTCAAGGCGAAATGTACTCTCGTTGTACAGACGAAACTGTCTGAGAGTCTGCGGTGGTTACAGGATCATATCACTGGAGGCAATAGGTCTGCTTGCCGGAATGATACCGATCGACTTAGCAGTAGAGGAGACACAGAGGATCTATGTCGCGAGGAAAGAAAATCCACAGAGAAACAAAAAAGAGAGGCGGCACATGGAAAGGTTGGAGACACTAAACCAATGGCAAAGAAGGTGGGGGAACACACCCAAAGGCAGGTGGACCCACAGGCTGATACCGAGCGGTAAGAAGTGGATAGACCGCGAGCACCGTGAGGTAAATTTTGACCGATATGACGATTCACCACTGTGCCCCAGATGCCCAGAACTATGGGAAGATGCCTAAGGCGCTAACCAGCCCCGGGAAGAAATACCCAACGGCAGTCCCGCGGGGAGAGTGGCGAAACGTACTCTCGTTGTACAGACGTTAGATTCAACCCACACGGGTTGAATCTCACATAATGAATGACAGCATTCATGTCTTTGGAAGATTTTTTCCACCCCCGGCAACCAGAACAAAAAAATATACATGGTGTGTGTGTGTATGAATCACATAATTAGTGTTTACATTTTTACACCATGTCCAAACACACATCACATATTTTGTATTTATTTTATGTTTTATATTCTCATTTAATGTATTTACACAGTTTTCTTATAATGTATATATATTGTTAACTATAAAATTAATAGGCTAGGCGATTTCTTGTTACCGATGTTTTGTTCTACCATTTTATCCCGATCTTGACCAAATTATATTATTTGAAAGATATTCCTTTTTAGCTGTTCACCAGATTTACAGATGTTTAATTTTTTCCATTATTTTAAGTAAATTTCATTTAAAGTTGCTGCTACAATATACATATGCTATGTGTGTGTTTATTTAATTTTTTAATGAATTTGTTAATGAGTTTGTTATCTTCATTCCCAGTAATAATAAACCAAAAGAGTGTCGGTTTGTGAATTGGCTAAGTTGAGAAATAAAGTTGTCTAGAAATTGCACTCGAATTTCGAGCGCTGAAATCTGCTAGTACATTGTTAATTTTTGAAATTATATTCACTTTTAAAAGTAAATATTTTAAAATTTTGTTATTTAATAGTTTATTTTATCAATCTAATTTTTTATTGTATTTGTTTAGCATTGTATTTCTTATGTGTTATCTTAATGTTATTATTACTTTCTATTCTTATATTTACGTCCTCAATATAAGTGACTTTATATGCACCTTGGTATGGTGGTTCATTCATTTCGGATTCTGTACTCATTATTGTTTTGTAACATGTGTAATATATCAAAAGCAACACTGGCCACGTGTGCAAGCATAATATAAACAAAAATGCTGTTTTGCATAGGTAGAAATATATTTAATTAGTGTTAGGGTTGTGACACACATGTTGTTACGGTTGTCACACAAAATGTTTCGATTGTGTCATGTTATTTTTGTTGTTGTTATTTACACACTATAAATAGAGGGTAAAAGATAGTTTCCATTATAATGTACACAACACACACGTGGAAAAAAAACAATCATAGACATTGTAAATGTATCACACGATGTATAAATAAACCTCATGCCGTATTATGTTTTTTCTACTGATGATGATTTTGACACTGATGTTGGAATATAACAGATTAAATGTAACTTGCTAATCCCTAAAGAAGTTCGGGTGAAATTGTATTTCAAAGATAACAATTTTTTAAATTTCGTGTATTCATAATATTGTAATATCAGTATTGTAATACCTATACAGTTACAACTAACTCCAAGGGACCGCTAAAACGTTCCATAATAGAGACTTTCGTTGTAATGGAAATTGTTTGTAATAAAACTAATGCCAATTCATTTGTTTTTTTTTCTTGCTTAAAGGTTTCTCGCTTGTGGGTTACATAAACTCTATGATAAATGCTGCATTTCTATTTATTTCTGTACTATGTAACAACCGTACCGCATCTGTCCAACCGTAACAACTTTTTAACATCTTTTTTCTAAGGGAACAAGAGAGAAAAATTCTTGAATACAACTCTAAATAGTTATATATATCTGTTGTGACAATTACATTTCTTTCATAGCTGTATTTTCCCAAGGGGGCACAAAACGTGAAATGATCATCAAGGGAAAACATATGTGTCACCAATTGTGACACAACCGTAACAACAGCAATCTATTTTTTTGCAATAAGTACAATAGTAAATTGAATAAGCGAAGGTTCCATATTTGTACCTTTAGGTGAATGCTAAACCCCAAAAATTTGTCATAATGTTTTCACAAGACAGAGTAGCTGCAATCACCGGTAAAGGTAATGAAAGTCATAATTAGTAAATTTTTAACAAATAATAATATATAAAAATAAAAAAATTAATAAATATTTAGCAACATAAATTTAATAGTACAAATTTAACAATACAAATGTGGAGTTGATTATCAAGGTCAAGGACTGAAATGAAATGTATAATATGAATAGGTTGGGCGATTTCTTTGCTTTCTAATGCTTTGTTCTACCGTTTTACCCCGACTTTGACCAAACGTATATTATTTGAAAGGTATTTCTTTTTTGCTGTTTTACAGATTTACAGATTTTTAATTTTTTTCCTTTATTTTGAGTAAATTGCATTTAAAGTTGCTACTAACACATACATATATTTATACAATGCTATTTGTGTGCTTATTAAATTTGTTAATGTGTTTGTAATAAAAATGAGTTTGGTTTTTATGTTGATTTGTGAATTGGCTATAATTGATTCGCATACTTTTAGGGTCTTTATTTAATGAAAAAAAAAATTTCCTAGAATTTGCGCTCGAATTTCGATGGCTGAAATCTATTAGTATAAATAAATAAGACAGCAATTTAGAAAGTTAAAGTTCAGAAAATAAGAAGTTAGAAAGGGAAATATTAAAGGGAAATAAGAGTGAATATATAATCTTTTTTTTTCATGCAAGTAGTTTTAAGTTTGTAGGTAAGGAATTCCAGAGTTTAATGGCATTAACGAAAGAGAATCTGCTGGTATTTAGGTGGCTGTATCGTAGACCTACCGATCTCAATTTTCTTATAAAGATACGCGGATGTTTTCTGGTGAAGTAATTTATGTAGGAATAACAAGTTTCTCATTCCAAGAAAGTCCACTAAATCACAACCAAGTATCATTTTTTCCACCTTAACATGCTACTAAACCGCCGCACACCATAGACATATCGTGTAGCATTATTAAAAGAGACCTGCAGCTTATGCAAAGAGTGGGAGTCAAATTTGCTATAAAGTCAGCGGAATATGTAATTAGTAGGACTATCAATTAAGTTATGAGTTTTCGCTTAATTTCAATCGGTGTAAAGTTGGAGGACAATCTAAGGTTACGTACCATATTATTAATATGATGACCATATGACAGGGTGGAATTTATATAAAAGCCCAAGTATTATTTTACCTTTTCCACATAATTAAAAGCATAACTTCCCAGGAAAATTCCTGTAAGAAACCCAAAATTAAGTTTGTATCTACTAATTGGTAAAACTGTTGATTTATTTGGGTTAAGCAATAGATTATTCACATCTACCCACTTCCCTACTGCCTCTAAGTCTTTGTTAACTTTGCAGCATGTTACATCGATAGAATCAGTTCGTTTCCAGATGTAGAGCTGTAAATCATTAGCATATGCATGAACTCGGACATATTTGCAAACATGAAAAACATCATTTACAAAAAGACTGAACAAAAGAGGTCTAAGAATAGATACCTGTGGCACTCCAGATGTAACCATCTTCATACAAGATTCCATATCGCCCACTTTAAACTTCTGAGCTCGCCAGGACAAGTAATTTCTCAAAGGAGTAATGGCTGAATCGATAAAACCATAGATATGTGTTAATTTACGACAAAGTAACGTATTATCTTCTTAATTTGCATTTCTTTAAATGTTGCAATAATAAAACTAGTTTTAAGATTTTATTTCAATAACCAAATTATTATCAATTATGTTATCTTAGATTTAGTTAAAGCTTAACCTTTGAATAATAATTACTTTAACTCAAAAGAAGAAAAAACAGATATAGTGTTTCAATAAAGAAATAACTTGAGTATAGGAAATACATAAGTGGCGCAGTCTTAAATCGAACCATTTTTTAACTGAAGTTAAGAAAATAAAAAAATCTAATATAATAATTACTAGCTGGTTTTACCCGGTCTTGTCCGGGATCCAAAAGCCTTTGACTTGAAAAATGGTTTACTATACTTACCAGGCGCTGAGTACTTAGTCCCCAATGAACAAATTCCAACAAAAATGTACTTTCTCCCCAAAAATTTGTATGTTATTGGGGAATTTGTTCATGATGAAAAAATTCCCCAACTTTTACGTTTTTTGGGGAGTAAATACATTTTTTATTTCAATTTAAAACTTTTTAATTTTTTAATTTAGAAGTTTGGGGACTAAATTAATTTTTTTTATAAGACGCTACAGCAAAACTGCTTCAAAAATAAGCTGCGAAGCCGGTTTATTTTTTTTAAGTTTATTTATATTGTATACATCTAATATAAATGAATCGTTTGCAAATTAAAGGAATCAGAACATTTTAAAATTGTATTATTACTTCATTCAATAAGTGATCATCATTGAGCAGTGACGTCTAATTTGTAGAAGTTTCAAAAATGGAAAATGGATTCGAAATGGATTTGGAAGCAACCTATTTGGATCAACAGGTAATTATTGCACATACGTAGATAAAATTTATCATAAGGCTTTTCACTGATCTGTGATCCGCGAGCGCGTCGCGTTCGCGCGTTTGGCAGCCACGCTCGTGCTGCCGCGCAGTTGTCGTCTACTTCTTTTAATCGCCAAAATATATTCTTCCGATATTTTAGAATTTTGATGGATAAGAAAACGCAAATGCTATTAATGCAATTGTGCGTTTTTTTACCGTGCAAACATTGCAAGATATGTTATGGTTGTGAGGTAAAGCACCGAAATGATGCTATTGAAAATAATACAGATTTTAAATGCGTGGCTGACTTCATAATTGCAGTTTGCAATGCAACACTGCAAAGAAATAATTTTACAAGACAAAGCAAGATTTTATGGTAGTACTGCCAAGAACCATATATAATAGAGGATATGCAAACCATGATTTCATGACATGAACAAGAGGGAAGAGATGGGAACCAACAAATTTTTATTGTCCATGAGCATTTAAAATACCGAAAGACCGTCTTCCATGATGATTCTGAAAAATTTTGGTATGAGATAAATTTTAAGATAAAAGATAGGAAATGATTTTTAACATCGGACAGAAATTGTTGAGATTAATTAAACACAATCAATGTGATACAAAATATTTAAAAAAAAAAAAAAAACAAGAGTGTTAAATTCGGCTATACCTAGGTTCTACGTTTCCATTAATATCTGCAATTCTTGTAGTATTTGTAACAAATGTAAACAAAATATTTGAAAAAGTTAACTATTTGATAACCTTAAACTAAAAAATTATCACAACACTCTTAATTTTCAGAATTTTTTAGAGGTGTGTCCATATTTTAGGTCATATATTGGCACATTGACGCCAGATTTATCCAATTTTAAATACTAACCTGATCCAGATAATTGACATCGCTCTATCGACACGATTTGATAAACCGATCAAGAAAATATACTTCATGGGGTCGCATAGATGGTCTGCACAGTGGTGTGGAGGGCATAAAAGTTTTTAATAACAAGTATAACAAGAACAACATAGAAAAATCATATTTTTTCAAGTCTGCTAAGCCGATTTGACGATTTAAGATATCAACCTGCTCAGGATGTCAATAATTCATTATCACCAAAAGCGAGCTACCCAGCTGTCCTATTGAGGGCGTGATCGTAATATCCACAGACGGAAAGATGGACACCGCTATATCAATTTCGCTTGTTATATCAACTCCGCTTGTTATATATGTATAAGGCAAACTTATATATTCCCTCTATCGAGGGCATATAAATAATGGATACCCATATTGAAACCAAAAAGTTTTCAATTATTGTAAAAATGAATCTTTTATTTCTTCTCGAAAAATAACTATAAAATAACTGTTTTTTCACTTATTAGAAATGGCTCCTGGTACAGTCTTTTAGGGAAATCCAACATCAAATCTAGTAGTAGTTTCAGTCGGTACGTTTTATAAAACGACCTGAAGCCTGTTTTTAATTCACTCCTTTTGAAACTTAAATACGAGGTCGCTGGAACACCAAAATTATCATATAAAGTATACATCGGGAAATATAGATATCCGATCATGGCGCTATATTCAAAACTAAAAGCTAAATATAGCACAACAATACGAAAGGCCAGCATAAACATAAAAAGCTAAGCGAATACAAAATCAACTTAAAATCGACGCTAACCTTTTTAACCAAATGTAAGAAAATAGGAATAAAACCTAACTTCATAATAAATACTATCAAACATGTAAACAAAATTTTCTCCGACGAAGCAGACGCCATAATAAATACCAAAAAACAGCTTAAGAAAATCATCGATGTTTTTCACACAAAAATTATTACTCTTTTAATACGACACAAACACCAAGCCTTAAAAATAAATAAAAAACAGATGTTAAAAATAACAACAATGTTAAAAAAACAAATGACCGAAGAAGATCAGAAAGCTTTACTTGAGATTGAGAACATTTTAAACAAAAATTTGACCGAAGCAATCAACGCGAAGCACAACAAGAAATTCACATACTTACAACAATATAAAGAGTACAATACTAAATGCAAACCAGGTTGGTTTGTAAACAAAACTCATACAAACATACCCGACAACATCCAGTGGCTACTCTCACTTGGTCCGAAATTTGAACTGCCCACAACAACAGAAAATTTCCGTTGTTCCAAAACATAGCAGAAGGAGAAGAGTTAATTCGAACAATAGCGGATAAGAAAGAACAAGAGAAGGCGAGGAACAATTTATCGCGCTGTATAGAAAAACAAAAAAAACAATATTCATCTAAACGACAGCCAAAAGATCATAACAAGAACAGTTGAACAAACACAACAATTTTTGACACAACATAAAAATATTCTAATATTAAATTCTGACAAATGAAATGTAACCGTAGCCATGGAAAGACAATATTATGAAAAAGGCATGCAAACCATTCTCAACGATATAACCACATATAACTTACTTAGACGAGATCCAAACAAAAACGTAACAATGAATATATCAACAAATTACTTAATAAAGGCTACATACATATCAACGAAAAAACGAAGCTCACCGTGAGAACAGCGACGACCCCCAGGATTTGTGGTTTACCCAAAATACACAAGGTGAACACACCGTTAAGACCAATATGCTCGTCCATCAACTCACCGTCATGCAACACATGTAAGTACCTGTTAGAAATACTTAAGAATATGACAAAGGACTCGGCTTTCAACATTCGAAGCTCTCAAGAATTCAAAGAAAAAGTTAACAGGACCAATGTTTATGACGACGAAATCTTGGTAGCATTTGACGTAGTGGCATTGTTCCCCAGCATACCGGTAGATGATGCTTTAAAAATTATAGATGAGCATTTCAAAAAATTAGAAGAACATACAAGTATAGACAAGAAATTATTTATGGAGATTCTGCAATTCTGCATCAAGGATAACAGCGATTTCACATATAATGACAAGATATATAACCAGCGAAAAGGAACGCCAATGGGATCACCAGTTTCACTAATTATAGCTGACATCTTCACGGAGAAATTACTAAACGACGCAATGGACAAATTACGGGAAAAGCCAAGAGTTATTTTCAAATACGTAGACGACTTATTTGCGATTGTTAAAAGAGACGAGCTTCAAAACACACTGCACATTTTTAATAGCATCAACAAAAATATAAGATTTACGATAGAATTAGAAGAGAACGAAAAATTACCGTTCCTGGACACTGTTATCACGAAAAACGACAATGAAATAAGAACAAATTGGTACCAAAAACCGACGGCATCTGGAAGGATCATAAACTATCATTCTCAACACCTACCATCATGAAGATTAACACAGTAAAGAATTTCGTAGCGCGCGTTATGGATGTCAGCGACACGATATTCGACAATGAAAATAGAAAAAGGATTTTAGATATACTTTTGAAAAACGATTATCCATGAAAAATGGCTCTTCAGCTCATCAACGAATACAAAAGGAATGACCAACTCGATAAAAATTATAAAAACCTACGATTATTTATAAAACTTTCACCAATTCAGCGGGCCTAAGTGACACAATAAGGAGATCTAACATATTTGACAAGGACAAAATAAGACTAGCAGTTAGAAGCAACAAAAATGTAGAACAACTTTATGGAAAAGTTAAAAGTAAAATCAAAGACGAAGACAAATCGGATCTAATCTACAAAATTAAATGTCAAGGCGACGGGTCCAACATATGCGACATGGTATATGTTGGAACTACAAAAACAAAATTAAAGACAAGAATATCCGCTCATAAATCAGACCAAAGATAACAAGAAATCAAAATACACTACAAAACTGCTTTAGCCGAACATTGTTTAAAATCACACCACGGTGTAGATTTTGACAAAGTACAAATATTACAACAAGAACAACACTACTCACGCAGACTGATGCTGGAAATGCTACATATTATTAACGTACCTAATGAAAAAAGAATTAACTACAAAGCAGATATTGATATCAGCGCCAACGCATATAAAAAAAAAAAATACGTAAAATACCTACATATGTATGTTGTGATTGTGTTTTTTATTTAATAAGTAATTTTGTAGTTTAAATGTTTGTGATAATCTTTTTGCAATAATTGTGTTATATGTTTTTATAGTTCTGTCCTGAAGATGGTAGCCGAAGGCTATCGAAAATTCGATAAAAAAATAAAATAAAGTAACAATTTTGTAAAACGACCTGTAGCTTGTTTTTAATTCACCCCTTTTGAAACTTAAATACGTGGTCGCTGGAACACCAAAATTATCATATCAAGTATTAATCGTATTTAGTCAAATACATTAGAACTTTACTAGTTCTTTATTATATTTCATGAATTTTGAAATACTGTTCTTTAAAAATAAGTAGTTATTTATGTTAGAGTATAATATAATGTCCTTTCAATGTAGAATCAAGACAAGCAAGCTCTCTCAGTAGATTGCTCAATGTAACATCCAATTCATCTCGCAAATGTTGACACTCTGAAATGTTGACGGCTGAAAGGAATAAAACATTAGAAAATGTGTTTCTGTTCATATTACCGATATGAAATGTTACCAATATTAAAACCACAAATATTTATCGTTTTCAGTCTGTCTGAAAATTTTCGATAGGTTATGTTTTCCAAAAACGAATAACTTAAAAATTTCCGTGGATCAAAACGAAACACTAGATGTATTTTAGCATTTATATTAAGTAAATCAAACCAAAAATCTTGAAAATCTTGAAACATGTCCAGTGGAATATTAATTAATAACAAATTTGTTCTTAAATTCATAGATTCGTCAAATTTAAAAGTAACAGGAATGAAATTGAAGTATTGAATAACAAAATGACTTAAACTTGAATGCTTTAGTATCAGTAATAAGTTTCCCAATACGTACAGCATTTGCTATTAAAGTTTTTTTTAATGATTCCAGTTTGTATAAATCGTCAATAGAAACATTTTTACCTTCCAAAATAAATAACGGTTTTTGAAAACCATTAAATTCCTCCAAACCAAAAAGTTGAGCAATTTGAGGGTAATCAAAACTTAAATACCCTCCTTCAACAGCCCAAAGTCACCAGGACGGAATAGACTTTCCCATTGACGTTACACAAATTTTTAAACATAACTTTTTCAATTGTGGACAAAACTATCATTCGTTAGGGCGCCTTCAACAAAAGTCAAAAAATTCAATTTTGGAAATTTATATTTAATATCAAAACGTGTGTATGGTTGATGCACTGAACGAATTTTCAACAAAAGTTTCAATATTTGCAAATTTGGTGCCCTTAAATCTAAAAACGTAATTGAATACTCCTGGTGTTGGTTCCAATACCTTCAAGTCCACACAATAACTATTTATTCTATTAGTTAAGATATGATTAGTTGGTGTTCGGCCAACTTTTTGTTCATTATATTTTAGTTTCCATAGATAATTAACGAGCACATTCTGAAACATACTTCAGACAGGGGTTAATTTTATTGTTCGCGAAGGTTAAAATATTGAAATATATTATTGAGAATTTCAACATTGTTAAAAAGAATTCTTGAAATTTATTTTGATTGGTTTGATCCACGTATAAATTTAAAATGATTTTGCTTCAAATTAAACTTATAATATTTAAAATGTTTAGTAATAATTGTATATCTTATTCGAATGTTTGTAAGACAATAAATTTATTTACAAAATTAAACCTTAAATACTAAATATGAAAATCTTAAAACTAGTCTAGTCTATACTCTTAAATTCGTGTGTGACCTTATCACTGTGTGAGACTTCTACAGAAACGCACACAAATGATAATTGTCTGCTACCCTTGTTCTCTTATGACATTGGGTTTTTCCTCAATGTGCATCTAATTACAGCATAAACTAAGTACGCACGAAGATAGTTAGTTTACCCTTTGTAAACAACCTATAAACATATTTTAATGATTGGAAAAACACCAACTACCATCACTAAATATTTACCTTAAATATATCTAAAATATCCATGTTCATATTTGAACATTCTGCCGGGCCTCAATCGGCGCCGGTGGAGAAAAATCTATTTTAACTACCGTCTTGTTACTACGGCAACATTTATACTTAAAATAAATACAAATTATAACTATTATACCAATACCTTTTACCATCAGCGAAGCATGTCCAGAAGCGGTGTGAAATTTTAGTTTCTTTAGATCAACGTACGTGGCTTTCATTATTTCGACCTTTCTTTATAACCTGATCCATAAGGTTGGTGTTATTGAGAAATTTGCACGAAAAATATATGCAATCATTTAGCCAATTTGGATTTGAATATGATTTCTTAAAGGCGTTGCTTTCATGTTCCAAACGTGGTGTACCAACGCCATGGCGCGCCATGCCGTTGAAGCTAGTGGTGGTTGATATTGCTGCTGCTGCTGTTGAAGATTATTCGCCACCTAACTTTTTTGTGGCTGATCTTTATACGTTGTCGTTTGCTTTTTATTATAAACTAGTTGATTGTGTGGCGCCCGTTTATTTTGACTTTAACAAACAAATTTTTTTTTCCATTTCAGAATTTTCCTATATTTTATATATTTTTAAAAAATTAATTTTAATGTTTTTAAAATTTCTTTAAAAAAAAAATCGAAAAACAGTTGTAAAAAATACAAAACAAAAACTTCGATTTTCAAATGAAGTTTTGTAAAACGTCCTTTTAGTATATTTTCGCAAAAGTTTGCCAGTAGCCAACGTTTGCTTTATACTTTCTGCTTCAATACATAAGGAGTCTTCAATATTATATGATTTTAAAAAAATATTTTATTTTGATAGAAACTCGGTAATTTTAGTCTTATTAAGACAAACTATTAATATGTATCTTTTTAATAATTTAATTTATGTTTTATAACTTTTTAAAATGCATCAAAATAAATAAACTTATTCAACTAAAAAAAGTTTTTATACCTTTCGGACAAAACAAAAAAAAAGCTACGGTTATAACGAACTAAGTCTATAAGGAACTAATTTGGTCGGTCCCGCCGAGTTCGTTGTAACCTAACTCCATTTTATTGCAGAAAAGTAGAATAGCATAGAAATAAAACTTTTTAGACCAAGGTTCCTAAAAGTGTCTTAATGGGTGGGGGTTGTTTAAAAGTTAAAATAAGTCGTATTTTCATAATCTTTTTTGAAGATATGAATAATGTTGGATTATTTATTTCATATAATTTATCTGTACGATAAATAAATCTGTACGATAAATAAATAATTGGCAGATGAGTGCCGGTTAGCTTTGCGACAAAATAGAAGCAAACCGCACATTGAGAAAACCAAATTTCTTAAATCGGCAGTTTCTCGTTGGGATAAAAGATAATCGCCTATTGAGAAAACGGGCATATGTCTTTCATCTTCGTCATAATCTTCTGTCGTTTTAAATACTTAAACGTGTTCATATCTGAGCATTCTGCTGGGCTCGTAACGACAATTGGAGAATGTTCTGCAATTTCTGTAACATCTGCTACGATTTGTTCATTTTTATGATCACCGTTTTTATTGATTTGATCAAGATTTTGATTAATACCAGTCTCATCAATAGTTTCTTTCATTTTATTCTGTAATTCTTTGTGTTGTGCTTTTTTTTCGTATTCCACATGCATCTTTTCATGTTGTTGGGGTATATAATTTAAGTCTAGTTGTAAATCACTTTCTAAGGCAATTTTATTTATGTAATTCTTTGGCATCCTTCAATTGTTCTTCGAGATAATTGATTTTTATATAGGTTTCCTGCTGTAGATTTTCAAAATCTTCCAATCGAACCACTAAGGTTTGTTTTTCTCCTTCGAGTTTAACTTCTACTTGCCTTAGATATTCTATTTGTTCTTTGGGAGTGAAGTTTTCAATACTGTCACGATCTTTGCGTTCATCTTCTATGTTTTTTATCTGAAAGTGATTTCTGGTCTTGATTTTCACAATTGCCCTGCTCTTTTTCTTCTGTCGGTTTTTATTTTACAGCCTTCGAGATTGTGGTTGCCGCAACATCTGCATTTTTCATCAAACCGGCTGTTTTACTACCGACCGCCGATGCAGCATCCTCATTTTTGTCATTATCATTGGCTTCATCCCCAACATAAAAGGCATCTTGTTTAGCTTGATCGACTTCATCCGCATCCTCAGCATAGACCGGTTCTGATTTCGTGGGCAATTCTATTGGTAAATCAACATATTCAGGTTCATTGTTTTTGATGATGTTGTTGTTTCCGCTTGTGTTGTTCTTGTTGTTGTGGCTTATCCTTGAAGACAGTAGTTGATTTATTTGATGTGTAGCCACTGTTGCATCTGCAGCCTCTATCGGTTCAAACATACTTTTCGAATTATAATATGCGTGACATTTCTAATACTGGTGCGTTGGCCTGGTCTCTTTTGTGTCACCACACTTGTGGTTGCCGTTGGCATACTTATGCTGGTAAGTTTATATCTTTTTATACTGCCATCCTTAAATTCGGCATCTTCCTCATAAACAGCATCTTCGTTTTCATGTTCATCATAATCTGAATTATATTCTTCTGGAAGCATGGGACTTATGTAGATATTACACCATTTATATTCTTACCATTTTTTGGTCTTGCCGCAACTTCATAAGCAATTCTGTTGTCGATTTTGATGTGCCAGGTTTTGTTTCATGATTTTTCGCCATATCTTCATCATAATCTAAATTGTATTTTACATTACATCTCCATAAAATTTAGGAGTTTCTATTTTTCCGAAGTTTGAAATGCCTCCGGCATTGTATACTGGCACTTGCTTCTGCTCGCTTGGCGGTTTTGTTACGCTTCCTGCAAGAAATTCCAATGTTTCTAAATACTATTCTTCAATGTCTGCCATCAGGTTTCGCATCTCTTTCGAGTTCTTATGGCATCTAAGGTTTCTATAAACGTCTCCCAGTTCTACAAAACGTTTTTTTATTTGGTCTGCTTTTAAAGCCAATTGCTCATTCGATGCATCAGATACTACTGTAGATAGTGCTGACATCCAGTTGCGCATCCTTTCTACCCTTTCGTCAAAATCTTCTTGCAGATCTTCGATTTCTTCTTGGACCTTATGCGGAACCTGAAGGGGCGCGGGCGGAGAAACATCTATTTCAACCAAACTTTTGACATTCTAACGGACACGAAGGGGCGCTGGCGGAGAAAAATCTATTTTACCCAAACCTTGGTCATTCCGCCGGGAAAGAAGGGGCGCGTGCGGAGAAAAATCTATTGCACCCAATCTTTGGATATTCTGCCGGCCATGAATGGGCGCCGGGGTAGAATAATAAATTTCACCTACACCTTTCTGGTGTTCAAATAATTTTGCTTTATTTGGCATCGTTGATGAGCTATTTATTTTGAAGACTTTTTACTTTACTGGAACCCGATCTCTGTTTTAGCCGAGATTGACGCTTTTTTAATTTTCAGTATATCTTGCTGAAATGTTCAGTATATTTTGCTGAACTCAATCTCTGTTTTAGCCGAGACTGACGCATTTTTAATTTTATATTAAACTCTTTTTCTATTTAAACCACTGGTTTTTTCTCTCGAAGGACCATGTATAATTAAACTCAACTATTTTGAAGTAATATATATATATTATTTGAATGTTTGTAGGTCACTAAATTTATTTACAAAATTAAACCTTAAATACTAAACATGAAAATCTTAAAACTAGTCTAGTCTATACTCTTATCTTCGTGTGTGCCATTATCACTGTGTGAGACTTCAACAGAAAGGCACACAAATGATAATTATCTGTTACCCGTTGTTCTCTTATGACATTGGGTTTTTCCTCAATGTGCCTCTAATTACACCCTAAACTAAGTACACACGAAGATAGTTAGTTTACCCTTTTTAACAACCTACAAACATATTTTAATGATTGCAAAAACACCCAAATGTGTTTTTTCCAATAATACATGATCATTAATTTTATCACTAAATACTTCGTTACTATAACTAAATATTTACCTTAAATATATCTAAAATATTCATGTTCATATATGAACAATCCGCTTAACAGCTGATTTTTGTTTATAGCAAGAGGAACTCTTGGTCAATACAAAATCTGACATAGTAAAACCCAGTGATGCCAACTTATGAAAGAAGAAAATCGTCAGTGGCGAAGCATTTTTTAACTACATTATGTTGAAAAAATATATTTACATTTATTGACTCTGAACACTACTACCTGGGAATTATTAACGCAGTTGAATTTTTTTGGTTTAAATTTTTATGTGTTTCTTAAAGCGAAAAAAACACTTGCATATTCCATATACACCATTAAGTCAAATTTTGAAGTCATCATGAACACTAGTTCAAATTAGGGTGCCAAACGCCAAAACCCAAATTTTTGGTATTTTTCTGGATTGTATAATAATTTTATATAACTAGGTAGAACTGTTTTGTAAGCAAAAAAACTCATTGATACTTCTTTACTCGGTCCTGTGTACAGTTTTCACATTGTTGTCATATAATACATAGTTTTTGATATCTAATTGAAAATGTTGACATTCATGTTAAAATAGAAATAATTATTGCACATCATGCAAGTGTTAATTCATGCTATGTCGTTCATACATGTCTGACAATGACATATGAAGACACTGTCGAATAAATTCAAACCCAATCTATGCATAGTTTTTACAGTGATTTTGTACACATGAACATGGAATAATTAACATGTCAACACATGCGACATGTCGTTGCTTTGTCGGGGGTCACACAAGGCAATTTTTATTGAAATTGCTTTTATGTCCACACACGACAATTTCTTCGGCAGTTTAACTGTTTTGTTTTGTTTTCTTATAATTTGACATTTGTGCTCTAGGCGTAAAGAACAATAATAAAATTAAATACATACATACATAAATTAATTTAATTGGTTTTGTTGACAAATGAATTCAAAAGAAAAAAATTCCATTTAAGGGCCATTTTAATAGAGTAAACAATAATTACGAATTATTCACACCAAGAAGCGAAACACCGAATGAAAAGAAATGTCAAATATTCAACAAAAAAAAAAAAGCGAATGAGAGAATTGCTTGAAATAGCCGAGAACCTCAAGAATTGCGCAACAAAAATTGCCTTGTGTGAACTCGGACTTTGTGTTCTACTGAAATGTAAAGCTAATGTTTTGAAGCATATGGATAAAAAACAGTAAAAGATAACTGTAGTAGAACAACGGAACATTTACGTTTACTTTGTTATAAATCACATTGATTGTATGTACGTTAAGAGATTTTGGAAGCACCTAACATAATAAAAATCATTAAACAATTATTGTCTTAATTAGTTTTTGAATTTTTAATAAATTATATCGATTCCGTGAAAATGAGCAGTGCAAGCGAAATAAAATTAAGAATTGAAAGTGGCATATATTCTACCGAGAAAAAAAATTCAAAAAGCGAATTATTTAATATATTTGAAGAAATAAAAAATAACGATGAAGTCATTCAAAATTTTATTGTTTGCTCGCGGTGTAAAAACGTTTACAAATTTAACGACAAGAGTACATCGAATCTTTTACGTCATAAGTGCTTCAAAAAATATAAATCATCGAAAGAGAAATCATTTCCAAAAGTAGAACCAAAGAACGAGCTAAAAAAAAAGTGTACCGACTTAATTGTTCAGTGGGTAGTTGGTAATTGTAGACCTTTTAATGTTGTTAATGATGTAGGACTTTTAAATCTTGCTCAGTTTTGTGTTAACACTGGCCATGAGTTTGGAAACAATTTAGATGTCAGATGTCTTCTTCCACATTCTACAACTGTGTCCAGAAATATTGGAAGCCTTTATGAAGATCAACACAAAATTCTAAAAGAAGAATTGTGTTCTATAAAAGAAATTGGTTTCAGTATAACCTGCGATTTATGGAGCGACAATTATTTAAGAACATCATACATTGGAGCAACTGTTCACTACATAAAATCTGGAAACATACAAAATAAAATTTTTGGAATGATCGGAATGGGAAGTGACAGAAATACCGGTAAGGTTTTTAGAGCTATTATAAACTTTATACCGTTAAATTTTTTATTAAATCATTAAAGGTATTAATATTAGAAATAAAATTGAATGTTTACTTCATGAATTCGACTGTGAATTTAACGAAAGGATCACAGTAGTAACAGACAGAGGATCTAATATGAAAGCAGCGTTTCATTTTGCTGAACATGTTTTCTGCATCAACCACCTGATAAATAATGTCATTGAAGGAGCAATATCTGTTACAGCTGAATTCAACACAATTGTATGATCTTGCACCAAGCTAGTAAAATATTTCAAGAAGTCAGGAGTTAACAGTTCTCTAAATACTACGTTAAAAAGCTTTACGCCAACACGATGGAACACTGTTTTCTATTTATTAAAATCAATACAGTTAAACTAGGTCCATATAACGCAGATGCTTCAAGAAAAACAGGAGACAAATAGATTGACAAATCTTAATATAACCAATATTAATGAAATAATTGACATTCTTAAACCCTTTGAGGAAGTTTCTAAGCTTTTGGAAGGAGAAACATATCCTACAATTCATCATGTTTATCCTCAAATAAAAAAACTTAAAAAAGTAGTCATAATAAACGATCAAAATGATTCAGAAACTGTTAAAAAATTTAAGGAGCAAATTTCACTTTATATAGAATCTGTGATTGATGCAAACATAAAGGAATTTCATAGAATTGCACTCTTTTTGTTTCCACCGGCGAACAAACTGCTAAATTGTTCTGAGAGTGAGAAAAGAAGTACTCATGAACAATGCATAAAAATGTTAGAAACATACAAAAATACATCGACTATCGCAGACACTACAATGGACTCTGTAAATTCCGAAGATGATCCCTTTAACGAATTCGTACAAGCCGTATATCCACCCAAATACGATCACCAAGTGCACAATGAAATCTTGAGATATAAAAGTCAGGCAATATTATACCACAAAAAATTCGATCCACTAGAGTGGTGGGAAGCCCGAAAAAGAGAATATCCTTTACTTTTCAAGTTAAGTTGTTTTGTATTAGCGACACCAGCCAGCTCCGCTGCATCGGAAAGGCTCTTTTCAAAAGCTCGACATTTGTTATCTGAAAAAAGGTCGATACTCGGAAAAAACCCAGTAAGTGTAAATCAAATAATGTTTTTACACAGTAACTTAGATTTGAATGCCTTGCATACAATAAATTCAAATGATGAGTAAAGCAATAAAATAGCCGTTAAACGTGTTATTGGAAAAAATTTAAAACTGAATAATATTTTTTTTATTTGCCATTATTTGGATTTTAAAATGTTTTGTTTTATATGGATTACAAAAATAAAGTTTAATTTCAAAATAAAAGTTCTTAGCATTTCTTAATCAATTATTTATTTGATTTGATTTAGGATCTTTATTTAAAAAATAATAAAGAATAATCAAAATTTCCATACAATACTGTGAAAGACATGCTGCAGAAAAAACATTAAAAGACATGGTATTGAACACAACAACGTACAACAGCTTAGCTAAGTTGCAATAACATACTAAGACAGTATGTTTGAGTTGGCATGACATGGCATAACACCTTGTTTGAGTTGACATGACATAGCAATGCATGAAATTTTTAACAATGACATTTTTACAGTAAATGTTGAATTGTGCAGTACTTTAGTAAATATCTAATTAGAACAACAATTGTGGCGCCATCTGCTGTGGCATAGTCACACGGAGCAAAATGAAGTGTCATTCTGTCACTACAAAAAAATGGTTTTCCCTAAAACAAAATATTGCAGAATTTTATGTAAATTAAATAATATACCGATTTATTTATAATATGAGGTTATTATGTATATACATATAAGGAATATATGAATACTATTTCGAGTATTTTGATATTTGCATTAGTAGTGTCAATTTGTAACATTTTGCGTTGTTGTAAAATCGCAGAATATTGATATTGATTTTATGTATTTATACCCTATACCACTATGTGGTTTGGGTATAATGACTTTGTGCTGCTGTTTGTAACAACCAAAAATATTTGACCTACACCCATCTTTAATTATACCAATCGAATCAGAATCACTATCTGATTCGATTTAACGATATCCGTCCGTCCGTCCGTCTGTGTGTCCATGTAAAGCTTGTAATCAAACTGCAGGTCGCAAATACGAATATATTTTGACGAAATTTCGTATTTGATCTTTTATCGGCCATGGGATGAACGCTATTGAAATTGGTGAGAATCTGTCCATGTTCAGACCTAGCCCCCATACAAATGACCATTATGAAATCAACATATATTGCCATAAGATCCAAATTATCATACAAATCTTAGTCAAATTGGGTTTGTGTGTATATATTACATCCATTAATCAGTAGTCAAAAAATGATCCCTGTTGACTGTAGAGTTAGCGATGGTCTGACGAGATTATTAACATAAGGTTAAATTTGGTTGAATTAAATAACTTCTTTATTATAACCATATGTTTCAATTCCTTAAATTAAATATTACATATAAAATGAAATTAAATGTATTATATATTATAAAGTATATATGTACATACTTTTTGGTTTCAAACCACCAGCTTCTCAATTTGTTGGTTAACCACGTTGAATATCCAATAGCTAATGAGGTTAGCTGTAATTAACTTTAAACTTTTGAATATATGAAATGGCGGAATATATTATCTACGATAGTAGTATCTATAACGTCGATAACTAGGTAGAGTTGCATTTTACAGATACAAAGCTGCATTTTTATGTAGGTAAATACTTTGGCGGTAACACCCCCCTGCAGTATGACAAGAAGCTTTCGACGTCATACTCCTAATTAGAAGCGACATCGAGTATCGCCAATCTAGCAGCCGGTCGCACAATTATTCCACTTGTAGTAAGAACCTTCGCTCTACGTACTTGTCCATCCTTTGCTACAGTTATTTCTATCATTTTTCCTCTTGCCCACACGTTTCTTGGACTCGACGGGTCAACCACTATAACTAAGTCGCCAACTTGCAACGGCTTGGTTTTTTCGTGCCACTTTGACCTAAATGTTAACGAAGGCAAGTACTCCTTTACCCACTTGCGCCAAAATTTGTTTGCATACTGTTGAGAACTCAGCCAGTTATGTTTTAGTGCCACACCACTATCGTCGTATGTAGCTAAAGGTTTCATGCCGTTAGATGAATAGACAAGTAGATGGTTTGGTGTTAAAGCTTCGGAGTTTTCGTGCTCAAGCGGAACGTATACTAAGGGTCGGGAATTTACTATATTTTCTGCTTCGGCTAACATTCCACGAAGAAGTTCTTCATTCGGTATTCGCCTGGGTAAAATGTTGTATAAAACTGTTTTGATTGATCTTACCAGCCTTTCCCAGGCCCCTCCCATGTGGGGTGACGACGGTGGGATGAAGTTCCACCTGGTAGTTGTAGTAGTAAAATTAAGTATGAGTTCGTTTTTATCAACCTCATTTACAGCTTCTCTGATTTCCCTTTCCGCGCTTGTAAAATTAGTTCCGTTGTCGCTGAAGAATTCTCTCGGTGTACCACTACGGCATATAAAATTTCTGATTGCCATTATGCACGATGAAGTGTTAAGTGAGTTAACAATCTCAATATGGACAGCTCGTAGTGTAAGACAGGTAAAAAGGGCGCCATACCTCTTTTCCGTACGTCGACCAACTGTCACCATCATTGGGCCAAAATAGTCCACCCCTGTGTATGTAAATGGTGGACAAAACGCTGCTAATCGGGCTTCTGGTAATTTCGCCATTTGCGGATAGCTGGGAACGGCTTTTTTTATTTTACAGGCTTGGCACTGTTTCAGCATGCTTTTAAGCACAGCTCTTAAACGTGGAATATAATACCGCTGCCTTCTTTCATTTATAATGGTTTCGTTGTTGAGGTGTTTATACTTTATATGAAAGTTCATAATTAAAAGCTGGGTAATACGACTCCCTTTGGGTAAGATAATTGGAAATTTTGTATCATCTGAAACGGATGCATTATCTAATCGTCCATCTACGCGAAGGATTTGATTTTCATCCAGTTTTGGTGTAACTTTGTACAGTGGACTTGATTTATTCAATTTTTTATTTGTTTTTAAAATGCTTATTTCATTTGCATAAAACTCTGTTTGTGCGAATTGATATAATAAATTTTCTGCTCTGAGCAGCTCAGTAGAAGTGAATTCACCATTCGAATTAGGTTTCTTTTGAATGATATCACAAAAACGTAACATATACGCAGTACTTCTTAAAAGTCAATTTCAATTAGAGAAACGATTTGCATCTACAAAAATTTCCTTAGTGTCATGTACCGTTACGTAATCAACTATTTCTGTATCGTATGGCTCGGAAATGATGTTATAATGTGGCCATTCAGTTACAGGCTTTAGAAGAAAGTCTGGCCCTTTAAACCAGCGACTACTAAAAGAGATATCTGGTCTTTTGGCCCACTTGGTCGCTTCGTCGGCAACATTTTGTTTTCCGGGTATCCAATGCCATTCTTTTAAATCCGTTGTTTCGAGAATTTCACTAATACGTAAAGAAACAAATTGATGATATTTTTTATTATTATACGCTAACCAGCTAATGACCGTTTTCGAGTCAGACCAAAAGTATTTATTTTTTATCAGAATAGAATGATTATTTATAATGCTGTTTGCAAATCGTGAGCCAATTAGTGCTGCCATAAGTTCTAATCGTGGTATTGAAGTAATTCTTAGCGGTGACACTCGGGTTTTTGAACCTACCAGGGAGCAGACTATATTGTTGTTGTGAGCTATTCGGAGATAAGCTACCGCCGCATAGCCATTTTCCCTTGCATCTACAAATGTGTGCAATTCAGTATAGGCATCAGTATAATCAGCGATAAATTTTAAATAACAGCGCTCGATACTTATTTTTTCTAAATCGGGTAAATATTTCAACCATTTATTCCATTTGACGAATTGTTCGTCTGTAATTGGATCATCCCAGCTGACACCACTTCTCCAGATCTCCTGTAGAATAATCTTAAGATACATAACAAAGTTACCAATTAATCCAAGAGGGTCATATATTGTCATTAAAATTCTCAGAATTTGTCTTTTTGTAGGGCGCTTGTCAAGACAAACTATAGCATTGTTTAATATGTAAGGTGAAATCTTATATAAAATAGTGTCATCATTTGGGTTCCAAAAAACGCCTAACACTTTCTCCAAATTTTTATCTGAACCAATGTCTATTTCCTTTTCATTAGCCTGCTCTGGTTTTTCTAATTTGTGAACTACTTCAGCTTTATTCGAAATAAAATTCCTAAGGTTGAAGCCAGCTTGCTTTTGAATATACTTTACTTCTTTTGCTATTTTTACGGCCTGTTCAATGGTATCTGTTGAGTAGAGAAAGTCGTCTACATAATGATTGTTTTTTACAGCAGCGGCTGCCTGTGGAAACTGGGATTCATACTTGGATGCATTTGTATTCTTTACGTATTGTGAAATTGACGGAGCACATGAAGCGCCAAATATCATGACGTTCATTATATAAACATCCGGCTCTCTGTTAGCTTCACAGTTTCGCCACAAAAAGCGCTGAACTTGTCGGTCTTCCTCACGTATATATACCTGATGAAACATCTGTTCAATGTCACCAGATAGAGCTACTGATCTTTCTCTGAACTGAAATAGTATTGCTTGTAATGAAGCTAAGAGATCTGGGCCTTTGTAGAGCACAGAGTTTAAAGATACTCCGTTAAATTTCGCGGCAGCGTCTCACACAATTCGACATTTGCCTGGTTTATTTTTGTTGTAGACCGCAAAGGTAGGAAGGTACCAAACTCTTTGAGCCTTAGTTGCCATATCAATCTTGCTAATATAGCCTTTGTTTACGTAATCTTGAATTGTTTTGATATATACTGAAAAAAGGTCACTATTTTTTAGTAATTGTTTTTCGAGACAGAAAAGTCTATTTTTTGCCATTTGATAATTATTGGGTAATATAATTTCATCATTTTGCCACAACAAACATGTTTCATAGTGATTATCATCACGTTGTTTGGTAAAATCATTTAAAAGTTGCAAGGATCTTTCGTCTTCTTTATTAGCTTTCAAATTTTGACAGTTAATGCCTAAGCTTTCAATTTTAAAATATTGTTTTACAAGTTGTTGGATTTTATTATCATTATCGATACACTCGCAAATATGCATACTATATTGTGTAGGTCTATTACTACCGCATGGCCCAAAAACTGTCCAGCCTAGTGCTGTCTTTAAACCAATTGGTTCATTTCTTCCTCCTTCTTTAATTTTGGTCGAAATTGTTATATTTATGTTATTAAGGCCTATAAGAATTTTTGGTGTAGCAGCAGTATAGCTTTCGATTGGCAACCCTTTCAAATAATCAAATTTGCGGCAAAGATATTTGTAATCGAGTGTCTGTTTAGGCAACATAAGTTGTTTTACTGTGCGAACATCTATACCAAACTGTTTGTTATTATTACCCGACACCTGCACTGTCAAATGTTGTGAATTGCTTTCAATTCTTTCTATATTTCCTGTCCACTTCAGGCAGAGTTGTTCGGCTTCACCCTTTAAATCTAACTGGTTTACAATTTCTTCATCTATTAAGCTTATTGATGAGCCGTCATCTAAAAATGCATATGTAGAAACCACTTTATTGTTTTTTTCCATAAATTCTTATTGGAATAACTTTGAAAAGAATTTTTTGTTTTCTTATGTTATGTGTATTTAAATTTTGAACACTATTGCTAGCCTTTTCGCTCTCGTTAGTGTCTTTAGCTGAATTGATTTGTTTATTTTCGCAATCATCGTATTTATGAAGCAAATAATGATGTTTTAACTGGCAGCCTTTTACGTTGCAGATTTTGTCTTTGTTGTAACATACACCATTGTGTTTTCTTAAACAATATCTGGAAAGATCATGTATTTTTACAAAGTTCCATCTCTTATTACGGTCAGCTGACAGAAACGTTTTGCAATTTGAAACGTTCTTACAATCTCGGCTGCAAACATGACATTTCTTTTTATTTGTTTCTGCATACGTGTGTACAAAAACATTCTTTTGTTTACGAGGGAAAACAGACTCAGCAGTCATCTGGTTTTCAATGTTTACTGTGCTAGCTGACAGGCCGATATCAAAAATCCAATTAGCGAATTCAATTAGATTTGCCTTTTTATTATTTTGTTGAAGACTTAATTTATTTGACCCCCAAATTATTTGGTAATATGGTGGCAGTTTGGAGACAAGTTCCTGAAGCAACGTTGAATTATTTAATTCATCATTAAGACCACAAGCTTCAATAGTTGACTGCAGCCCTTTAACTTGAATGGCAAAATTGGTAATTGTTTCCATTTTGTTTGGGTTTATCTGTGGTAATGTTTTTATTTTATTTTTCAGAGCGAAAAGTATTTTTTCTGGCTGGCCGTAGAATAATTTTAACGTCGAAATGGCATGTGGTACGCATGATGGATGAACAAGAATTCTTTTAACAGACTCTAAAGCTTCACCACGTAGAGCGCGTTGGAGTCTTATTAAATTTTCTGCGTCTGTTAATCCACAAACAGAAGTAGACCAGTCGTAGGTTGAACTGAATAATGGCCATTCTTCTGGGCAGCCTGAAAAACATGGCAAATCTTTTGGCACAGTTTGACGAGCATGCAATTGGTCAGATGTAAGTCTGCTTCTTGAAACAGTAGGCTGCTCCGGTAATTGCTGAGAAGCTTCCGTCTGTCTAGCGTTTATAAATGATTGTGACTGCCGTGTAGTATTTATGGTTTGTGAATGGCCGAGGCGTGTTTGTGTGTGGTTATGGTGAATTGTAGAGTTTAGTGAGAAATTTGGATAAATAAATTTTGCAGTTTGAAAATCTGTAATATTGTTCGCATATAATTTTGGTTTAGAGGTGGGATATGCGCAGCTGTCGACATGGAGGGAATATTGTTCGACGTTGCTGGTACTTGAATTGAGGTTAAATTAGGCAGTGTGGCTGTGTTATTTGTTGTTTCAATTATTTGATTCGGTGCGGTGGAGTGCTGAATGTCTGTATTTTCTTCTAATTGTTGAAGGATTTGATATTTTTTATACAGATATTCTTGGTCGCGTGTCGTCAACATTTCACGTTCTTCTTCTAGTTTTTGTAATTCAAGGGATTTGTTTCTACTTACTGAGTCTTTTGATGTAATCGACGAATGTGTACTTGAAGGAGTGTGAGTAGCGTGCGCTAAATTAGGATTACACGATGGGCAAAACCAGGTCTCTTGCTGGTTTGAGATCTTGGCGCAATTTACGTGGTAGGGTTTTGCGCATGTGTCGCAGTTTATGCCGTTGCCGCAAAGATGTTCGTGGCAGAGGTGACAAATTTGTCGTAGATCTTGTGTCGAAGCGACGTCTGTGTTATGTGGTTGACCATGCTGTGTGGGGGAGTCCATATCTATACTTACGTGTGGTTGAGGTAATGTTGAAATTAGTTCAAGGCCAAGTTTAGCAAGCAGTAAATTACAATGCCAGTTTAGTCCAGTGGTTGAACCCCGGGTTAGCGATCAGTAAATTACAATGCCAGTTTTGTTCAATACGTAAATCTCAATATAAGTAAAAATACCGCAAAGGTAAATCACCACAAAAAGAATTAAAAATTTGTTGACTGTAGAGTTAGCGATGGTCTGACGAGATTATTAACATAAGGTTAAATTTGGTTGAATTAAATAACTTCTTTATTATAACCATATGTTTTAATTCCTTAAATTAAATATTACATATAAAATGAAATTAAATGTATTATATATTATAAAGTATATACATACTTTTTGGTTTCAAACCACCAGCTTCTCAAATTGTTGGTTAACCACGTTGAATATCCAATAGCTAATGAGGTTAGCTGTAATTAACTTTAAACTTTTGAATATATGAAATGGCGGAATATATTATCTACGATAGTAGTATCTATAACGTCGATAACTAGGTAGAGTTGCATTTTACAGATACAAAGCTGCATTTTTATGTAGGTAAATACTTTGGCGGTAACAATCCCTATTGGACAACTCTTAGCCATAGGCCCCATATAGAGCTGCTTCCCGATCTTTATTTAAATCTATCAAAAAACAAAAATATTTCACTGATTCTTATCAAATTTTGTTTGTATATATTTTTGCAAAATACAGGAGACTTTACCAAACATGGTCAGGATCGGTCCATTTTTGGGCCTAGGCCCCATATAGATATAGCATCCGATATGAACTTTTTCATATCTGCAGCCGAAAAAATTAATAAAAATCCCACTCAAATTTGGTTTATGCTTATTTCTATATCCAGTTCGTCGGGCCTGAGAGATAGGGTCTCTAAACGCATGGTATAGGGTATCGTATAGTCGGTCTAGACCGACTATAATTTTCTTACTTGTTTTTATTTAATATATGTGTGTTAGGGCGGGTTGATTTGTAGGGAGGCAAAAAAGTCGCTCAAGAGACAAGGAAAATCATATTCTAGGGATAAAAATAGGAAACTTTGCCAAGGCACCATACTTTAAAACGAATTCTGATGTCCCGACTTTTGACCTATCTGTCTGTCTGCCATGGGGCAACCCCATTTCACCTCATGCAATTGATCTGAAACTTGGTCCATAGTCCTGTTGTGACTACAGATTAATTTTGGGGTAGTCACACAGTCACGCATAGTCACGGAGTGATCTTAAAGTTTTTACGTTCATCCGATCGCTCTTTTTGAATAACAACATTAAAATTTATTCTTGTTTTTTTTTTAATAAATTATAAATAAGGAAAAATGTAAACAAAAAATTTAAGTTTTATACACATATTAGGAAAGGAAATACTTTGGTAAATTTACATTGTTACTTTTCATACCCTCCACCCCAGTGTGAAGAGGGTATATATAAGTTTATCATTCCGTTTGTAATAATCAGAAAAAAATTCTGGACCCCATAAAATATATATATTTGTGATCCTTATAACAAGCGGAGTTGATATAGCGATGTCCGTCTGTCCGTCTGTGGCAATCACGATGGCAGCTTCAATCGGGCCAGCTAGGGTGCTCGTTTGTATAAAAACTGATGCATCAACATTCTGAGAAGTCTACTGTTTAAAAACGTCCAAATCGGTGGATTACGGCCCGAGATCTGAATGAAGAACTAAAAATATCTTGAAAAAATATGATTTTCTATGTTGTTCTTGTCACGATCACGCCCTCAATAGGAAAGCTAGGGCGATAATTTTTAGTGAGAATGATTCACGAATATCATGGGAAGATTTCTACTTCAAAAATCATTAAAATCGGTGGAACAAAACAAGTCCAGGGAAATCTCTTAAGAAGTTAAAAAAAAAATTTTAAATATGTTTCTATATTGGTCTTGTTGTTATTCTAAATGTTGTATTGTTGTCATAGCTGAACTTGTTGTTTTTGTAGTCGTTGTAGTAATAATATAATAAAAGCTAACCCTTTGTACATTTTTTTTATCAACTCTGGTAGAAAAATTTAAAAGTTTCCATTGTTTTGGCATCACCAAAAAAATTTGATAGATCATTTTTGCATTTGCCACGAGCCTGAATGCAAAGTTTCAGATCGATTGGGTTACGGGAAAAAGGTTAAAAATCAATCCAAAATTTTGTCGACAAGCTGGCACTAAGAGTTAATATAAAGGGAGTAAAAATTCACCAACATCTAATTTATTTAAAGAAAAACAACAATAACCTTTGATGTTGTATTTTTCTAGTGTGTAATTATATATACATATATATGTACATATATTAATAATAAAATAATATACATATATTCCATATACTTGTATGTATGTATATTCATAATAACCGCATGTTAGAAATAAATCGGTATATTATTTTATTTATATTAAATTCTCCAATATGTATTTCGTTTTAGGGAAAATACATTTCTGTTGCATTAACAGAGTGTCACTTCTTTTTGCTCAGTGTGACTATGCCACAGTAGATGGCGCCACAATATCTGTTCTAATTAGCTTTATGATAGTTATTTCTATTTTAACATGAATGTAAACATTTTCAATTAGATATCAAACAGTGTTAAAAGTAACATTGTTGTAAAGAAGAAGAAATGAGTTTTTTGCTTTCAAAGTAGTTCTACATAGTTAAATAAAATTATTATTTTGCTTTACCTGCAAAATATCTGATTGCGAATACATACAATTTTTAAAAATTGTTTATAATTACTAAAGCATTTCTTTTCACATAAATACAAAATTGCACCTTTTAAATTTTCCATTCAAATTTAAGAAAATATCAATTCTATAAAAAATTGGAATTCAGATTTCCAATTATAAATTAGAAAATGTCAATTGCATTTCAGAAAATCACATTAAAACGCCGGAAATAATAACTTGAAATTTAGAAGACATCAATTGAATTTTTATAATATAAACTTTATTTTTTAACCACAAATTGAAATTCAAAAAGAAAAAACACCAAATAAATTTACATTTAAAAAATCAACTGAAATTAAAAAACAAAAATTGTGATTCATGAAACATTAATGGCATTTCAGGATAAGAAAACATTAATTTAAATTCAAAGATATCAAATGAAGTTTAGAAAGCATCAATTGATATTTGCGCACATAAAAACTTTTACATAAAAAGAGCAATAATTTTTAAATATAAGAACAAATTTTGATAAAAGAAGTATGTACAACTAATTGATGAGAATGTAATTTATATATTATTTTTTCAATTGCTTTGAATGAAAATTAAAGTTTTTCCGGAAATAAAAATGAAAAATTATATTATTTAAAATTTTCGGGACATTTGTTTATTTTCGTTTGGCATCCCTAAATTGATAGTGTTCATGATGACTTCAAAATTTAACTTCATGGTATGCAATGTACCCATGATATATATGTAAGGAATATGCATTGTTTTTTCGCTTTAAAAAAACTATCTAAGTCAAAACACTAATTCCCAGGTAATGGTGTTTGGAGTCAATAAATGTAAATATATTTATTTAACATAATATATTTCAAAATTACTTTGCCACTGACGATTTTCTTCTCTCCGAAGTTGGCATCACTAGGTTTAAATATGTATCGCATTGTTTTTTTATTTGGTGTTACCACAAAGTTTAGTAGTGGCAGCCCCCTTTCACAGCCCAATTCTCAATAACAATTCCCTGGGAATTTTTTCCCTATTCCCTGTTCCCCTATTCTTAATAAAATCTCCCCGGGAATTTTTTCTCTTTTCCCTTTACCCTTATTCTAAAGGAACTTCGAAAATGGGAATCTCATCCCCGGGAAAAAAGTAGCTATTCTGAATGTCAATAACAGGGAGAATAATTTGGGAATAATTCCGCCAAAAAATTTAGAGGGAGTGCTGCGAAAAATGTAAGTATTTAATATTTTTATGAAAAATAGTAATATATATCATTTAAAATTTTGTATAATAATATTATTATGGCATTACTGTTGCTTTCAGGTCAAAAGCAACAAAAAAAAAAAAAAAACAAATGCATGTTCTTTTGAACACAATGCAAGCCAACCCTGATGTTGCATGCGGGATGTTCAAAGGAAGCAAGGAGGAGCTATGCCGGGTATGGCGCAATTTGGAGTGGAAATTAAACTCAGCAGGCAATTCAAGTGGGTTGCTGGCATCACGTAGCTTTCTTCTTGCCATGCTTTGCTCCGTCATGTCCTGCTGCTGCTCTTCTGCTTCAGCTACCATCAGAAACGCTACACTGAACATTTTTTGTATTTATTTTAATTTATTAAAGATTTTAAAAAAAGTTTTACTTTTAATTCCCACAAAAATGTTTAAATTTGTAAACAAAACAAAACAATTGAAGCAAAACAGCTGTCTTCGAATAATCGAAATTCTCTCTCCCATATTATTCCTCTCCCCGCCTGTTTAGAATAGGAGGATTTATTCTCGGGAAAAATGAATTCCCCGGGAACTCATTTCCCTGGGAATATTTAGAATTGGCTTTAATATCCATGTTTCCCAAATATGGCAATATTTTAACAAAAAAATTGAGAGAGCTTTATAGACCACCTGTGTCAATAAACCAGTGGTGGCCATCGAGAGAATTGAGTTAGTAATAGTGTTTATGAGCATGTGTTAGTTGTACTACACTGATCGGAATTCATAGACGTAACACAACGCCGATATTAAATGGGTTTGTGTAGATTTTGTATGAATGTTTATATGAATGCATAAAAGGGCAAATAGTTGAGTTCACGAAGAATATGGTAAAATTTTAAATATATTTTGTTGTTTTAAAATTTTAAATCTTACATTGTGAATAGGTAAAGCAAAATATGAAGAACATTTAATCTCTTTTATCCATATGTTTGAAGTTTATTAAATCAAATAAGTAATTCATTTCTTTAAAAAAACAAAAAAAAAAACACGAAATAGAAAACTTAAAAAGATAAGAAATTTCAAAACTTATTAAGTGGTATGTTACCAAAAACTAAAAAAATGACCAGTAACTGGACATTTTTTAAAATTAAAAAAAAATGCATAAAAGACAGCTATAATGTTGTCAAATGGAGGCGACGTTATTTATAGAAAATGTTTAATTTATAGTTTATCAAGTCTTCGAAATTTTCTCAACATTTTTGGTTTCTTTTAAACAAATATTCTCTGTGTACCTATTATTTCAAGATGTGTTCCCTAATTATCTATGGAAAATGAAATTTAAAGAACTGGAAGCTGTCCGAACATTGGATGGCTGAAAACGATAAATATTTGTGGTCTTACTATTGGTAAGGAGGAATACGAATGAAATTTCGGTAATATGAACGAAAATACATTTTCTTATGTTTTATTGTTTTTTTAAACTGCAGATTTGCCGACATTTAAGAAGTGAATTGATTGATAATACATTGGTTGTTCTAGAAAATTTGCATGGTTATAATAATCATTCTTTGAATGAATTTTATATTATACTTTAACATAAAGAAAAAGTATCAATTTTTACTGAACTGTGTTTATAAATTTATGAATTATAATGAAGAATATACAAAGTAATAACGTATTTGGCTAAATACGATTACTTAAAAGCGAAAATTGATTTTCAGCGGAAAAAGTTATTACCACAATGCAGAATAATAACCACAAGTAATAATTTACACTTTTTCCAATTGTATTTCAGAAAGCATCAACTGATTTTTAGAAATGATCAATTGAATTTCAGAATGTATCAATTTACTTCAGAAATTATCAAATGTGTTTCCGAAAACATCAAGTGAATTTCAGAAATTATCAATGTCTTTCTTAGTTCAGATATTAGCAAACATGTTTCAAAAACATCAAATACATATCAGAAATTATCAAATGAATTTCAGAAATTTTCAAATGTATTTCAGAAAAAAACCTTTTCTGTTTTTTTAAATGTAGATTGTCAACGAGATGAATTTGATATAACAATGGGTAATATAAGATTGCTCTCTGATTTCAATACTCTACTTGATCATTGTTATATTATACTTTAACATAAGTACTCATATTCTTTGAATAAATTATACTAAAGAACATGTAAAGTTTCGATGCATTTGACTAAATGTGATTACCACAATGTAGAAAAATAACTACAGCTAATGATCTAGATGAAGTCTTATTTTGATAAGGATTTTACATTATAGTACATCTATTCCGATCAAGAATCACTACATTTCAACTAAAGTTTATAATGACATTAAACTTTGACTTTAAAGCATGATGTGCAGTAGCGAGTACCCGGTAAAGTATGAAATATGCAAGTTTACTTTTTTTTTTTTAGGAGAGATTGAGGGTAAAAATAAGTAAGAGTGTTAAGTTAGACTATGCCGAATCTTTAATACCCTCCACTTGGGTTTTACGTTTACAATAATATCTGTACTTATTATCATAAATGTAAACAAAATATTTAAAAAGTAACCAATCTGATATACACATTACTAAATTATTACAGCAAACACACTGAATTTTTAGCATTTTTTTAGATTACCCGATGTACCCCATTTTCAACAGCAACCTACTCCAAATAATGACAAACAATAATAAGTTTTGCCAGGTAAATGTTTTATTTTGTGAATGCGTGTGATTTCAACAGACATGCGGACATCGCTTTATCGACTCGAATTGTTATAGGGGTGAAGAATATATCTACTTTATGGGGTCGCAAGTTCATTTATCGATACGTTACAAACGGAATGACAAACTGATATAATAAGATCTGAAAAAACTGATTATCGCTAGTGGGAAATATAAAAAACGACTAGAACAAAAATAGAGATTTTAAACTATAACACATGAACAAGTATTCCGAAAAAGATCCGAAACTAATAAAATATATTTTGTTTACAATCTTTAATTGGCTTAAAAATTTTTAAACGTGCCGACTGAAACTACTACTCGATTTGATGTTAAATTTACCAAAAAAGGCTTTGTTCTAGCGACAATGTCTTATTTTATGATTGTTTGTTATTGAGTAGAGTTATCATTTTATTACAATTGACGATACTATGCGTTTAAATTCTAATACCACTTGAATATAAATTTAAAGACAAAAAGATAGATTAAATGCAATAAAAACTAGTAAGAGTTAAGAGTTTGTCTATGCGGACTCATAAATGTGCCCTATGCTTATATTTTTGGAAAATTAAATAGGATTGTAAAAACTAAAATGCATATTTATATTGCGAGATGAATTTGCAGACACCTAAACAGTTTCAGCACTTAAATGAACATTTTATAACATGTTTTTACGAAAAAAATTTGTTGCCGAAATAAATATCGAAACAATTAAAGGCAAATAGTGATGTATATAAAATTCAATCAAACCCGGTTTTCGATCAAAAATTATAGAAGCTATATAAAAATTTTGTACATCATTTTTATTCTTATTTCTAGGCTTTATAAGATTTACTAAAATAAAAACAAGTAAGAAAATTTGAGAAGAATCAGTGAAATATTTTTGTTTTTTGATAGATTTAAGTAAAGATCGGGAAGCAGCTCTATATGGGGCCTATGACTAAGAGTTGTCCAATAGGGATCATTTTTGGACTACTGATTAATGGATGTAATATATACACACAAACCCAATTTGACTAAGATTTGTATGATAATTTGGATCTTATGGCAATATATGTTGATTTCATAGGGGTCATTTGTATGGGGGCTAGGTCTGAACATGGACCGATTCTCACCAATATCAATAGCGTTCATCCCATAAAAGATCAGATACGAAATTTCGTCAAAATATATTCGTATTTGCGACCTGCAGTTTGATTACAAGCTTTACATGGACACACAGACGGACGGACGGACGGACGGACGGACGGACGGACGGACGGACATCGTTAAATCGAATCAGATAGTGATTCTGATTCGATCGGTATAATTAAAGATGGGTGTAGGTCAAATATTTTTGGTTGTTACAAACAGCAGCACAAAGTCATTATACCCAAACCACATAGTGGTATAGGGTATAAAAAAAACAAAATAAACCATTTACTGGTTAAACTTAGAATAATATTGTTTGTAATAATCTGGATCAGGTTAGTATTTAAAATGGGATAAATCGGACATCATTGATCATTGTGCCAATATATGACCTAAAATATGTAGACATCTCTATAGAATACTGAAATTCAGAGTATTTTTGGTAAAAAATTAGTATTAAGATTATCAAATTGTTTATATTTTCAAATATTTTATTTACATTTATGATAAATAGTGCAATAAGTCCAGATATTAATGTAAACGTAAAACCTAGGTGGAGGGTATCAAAGATTCGGCATAGTCGAATTTAACACTTACTTGTTTATAAATAAATAGGTAGTTTAGCATTATTTGCTTTTGATGTTAGGCCCAATTCAGACGACGATTTTTGACGGCGCGCTTCTCCTTAATTCTCTTTTGAAGCTGCTATCAAAAACCTATTGCATTCATACGATGGTTCTTAGTTTCATGTCTTTTTTTTTAATCTGCTTTAGTTTACTTTTCGCATTAAGAAATATATATGAATTAATGTAAATTCAAATTATCTTTTTAATTTTTCAATTCAATTCATTTATTTGTTAAATATTACTTACATTATTTCATTATAAGATTTAATCTTTTTACACATAATAATTTATCACAATTTTTCACACTATATACAAAAACGTATTTAATATTTAAATTATTAATAGTAGAATCTTTGGAATATCTAATCAAATAGCAGAACATATCAATATTTAAAAGTTTTAAGTTAAAACATATTCAGTTTAAAGAAATTATGCATAAATATTAAATAAAAGAAATAAAAATGTAAGCGATTATTGATCTCACTGAAGTGGCCACTTCAAAGTACGAAAAAGAATAAAACGTAACAAGAAAAAAAGAAATGAGTGTAAAGAGAAATATGAAATAAGTCTTGAAAACAGAAATCGTGTCTTTTTGTTTACCCCTCTCTACACCGTTCGCCGACAAACAAAAAGACGTCGAAAAACAACGTCGTCAAAAGTCGCCGTGTAAACACAGCCTTAGTGATGTTTTCCATTATAACCATACATACACACATATGAAGCAAATGCTGCAAACATAACGCCCACAAAAACAACAAGTACAGCTATGACAAAAAAATACGAAATTTAGAATAACAACTATAACAAAAACAATATAGAAACATCAAATTTTTATTTTTTTTTTTACTTTTTCAGTGTGAAAAATCTGAAAAAATATAAAAAAAACTACCGTTTTTATACCTTTTTTAACTCTATACAAAATAAATCTGTCAAACTATGAATGAGAAACCTTGGCACAACTGATGTTGGACATTGGATTGAACCTATAGCAAACATAGTATATGATAAAATTTGATACATGAGCTTTGATCGAACTAATGACATGTTTTACCTAAAACTAACTTTAAATCGGTTTGGGCTTATTTTCAACATCCATAAAGGACCTCGTTATGTGGGGCTCAGATAATTGTTGAACCTGCTACTCATTCTCGAAACTCACGGAAACGTATATACATTTCTTGTTATAAATTTATGTGTTCTTTATAAGTGATTTTTAAGAGAAAAAATTTCAATTATAGTACTCGATGTTTCTTCTATAATATTTTATTAATCATATTCTTTACAACAATTATTATTTCTGTTCCTTTCAATGCCAAGAATTTACCATCATATATATGCCAAAGTTGTAATCGTAAAACTTCTTAATCTGGCAACTCTGTTGAATAACACAGTAAAATAATCCCTACAAGAACAGTGACGGTCATTTGACCGGTCATATGACTGTAACTACTGACTGAAGTTCCGGTCATCGCGTAGAACAAAGTTTCTATCATTTTATTAAGGCCAATATGACAAAAATTACCGAAACTTTTGTGTACATGTGATTTTGCATCTTACTCTAACCTATGAAAGTATGTAAGCCATAGAATATATATCTGAACTGCTCACTCTACCACCGTTTAGTAGTCAACGATGATGGATATAAACATCATCGTTAACCGGTCACACTTGATAGATAAATACATCATCGTTTACCAGCCACGCTTGATTATAATGAAACACGATTTATTATTTATTTATTTATTTATTTATTGTATTAAAATCAAACAATTTAAAATAAACATTAAATATTAAAAACACAATATCACTAATTCCGAAAAGTGTTGATATCATTGAGCCAATAGACATAAAGACAATGTTGAAACAATGGGCTTAACTTAATACAGACATTTAAACAACTTTGCTGACTTTTCATTCGAAACATCCATCAAAGTGGTACGTAACTTAGCACTGAATAAATTGACTAAACTCAATAGAAATTTCCGGTAATGGGCCTTAATTAAATCAGTAGTTACTTAAAGAAAACAATTTATTATAATACATATATATCAAAAATTTATATTAAAGCTTGCCTTTTCAGTGTTGTGAATTAACAGTTTCGACCAAAACTAGAAAACTGATTAGTAAATGTTGTATCCATTCAAATACTGCTACCTTTATTTGTACAGAACCGTGTGTGAGATATTGTGATAATACCTCCAAAATCAATTTGTTCAATATCTGAGATCTTTGTTCTTTTGAAGAATAAATTTTTTTAGGCCTTACCTGTATGAAAGAAAATTTTTAGTGATAACAGACCACAGGCCCTTAATTTCTTTGTTTTCACACAAAAACCCATCGTCTAAAATGACACGAATAAGAATGGATTTATCTGACTACGATTTTGAAATTAAATACAAAAAAGGAAAAATGAACACGAATGCAGATGCATTATCACGGATAATTTTAAACAGTGACACACTGAAAGCAATGATTCCCACCAGAAATGAATCAGATGAGAAAATATTTGCCATAACAAGAAATATGAAAAAAACAGATAATTAATACAAATAACCCTGATACTACAGAAAATACGAAGTGCATGTCCGAGCAGAAGTCTGATCAACTTTTTATATGGAACTGTACATCAATATCAGATATACGTAAAACAACAAAACTTAAGTTTGAAATAAATAAAGATTTTAAAAGAAATTCAATTAAAATAACAAATAATGAAATTATTGCAAGATGCAGCGATAATCCATCGATTACAAAGCTGAATTTGGAGAAACTGATATCAAAAATGCATGATTTAAGAATAAATGAGCTAGTTTTAAGCAAAAGCAGCCAAATATTTGATACTATGAATTTCAAAATTTATACAACAATTTACATTTAAAAAGAAAAACTAGTTTGAAAATATTATTATATAATGAACCAAAAAGAGTACTTTGCAAAGAAAAGCAAATGGAACTAATAGAAGAATATCACAACTCAAAACATGGGGGACATTTAGGTGTCAGAAAAACTACTTTAAAATTAAAACAACGCTACATATGGAAAAATATGAGCAAACAGATAAAACAATACGTAATAAATTGCAAACAATGTCAAACAAATAAACAAATTAAACACACAAAAGAAAAATTAATTCTAACAGATACACTATAATAAGACAAGAAATGTGCTGTTTGTTTCATGGCCAGATGCCAACTGTTTATTATCTATATTCATTTATATTAACTTAGCTTACTTGTAACCACCGTCCAACCAGTCCAGACACACACTAGTGACATCTACATTTTTCTTTGTGTATTACAGAAATTTTCATAATATTTTTACAAGCACTTTTAGAGGAAACAACTATATTAATATAATATGCTGTCACCCTTATACACGTTGTATATTTTTTTTATTATTTATTTGTGCTTATTCATTGTCACAAATTGAAATTTCTGTGGATAAATTAACGAGTGTTTTTATTTCTGTTAATTGTATTATAAATTGAAATAAGTTTGCAAAAAAAATTTTACATTATAATAAATTTAAATTTGCAAGCAAAATAAGAATGTCAAAGTGAGTGTGTTTAACATAATAGTTTTAATTGAAAACGTACAACAAAATTTAGAGCAAAAAGCTTAAGCAAAAAGTACTCCACCTCCACAACTCCATAACCAATGAAATGTGACCACCATGAATTGTTTCGTATACTTGTGGAGTACAAGTATTGTTAGCTATTTTTTTTACAAAATATTAATAAAATATTTTTTTATTTAGATATAGAAAGTGCTTAATGGGATGTCATCTTGGTGAGGCAACACTCCATACGATGCCGAAAGATCCAAACCGGTATGTGTTTTTTAATATGGAACAAGTCTAGTTTAGGGGCGATGCCCCGATATTTTAGTTTTTTTTTGGAGGGGGTAGGGGCTTTTGGGGTGATTCCAGGGAAATATTTTTTTTTTGTCGGTCGAGCCTATTTTCCGAGTTATGGACCCCCAAAGTTTTGATATTGACTAGTGTATAACTTTGTTATTTAGCATCGGATTTCGACAATATATATATCGTTGGAAAGCTTATTTGAGCGCCTTCTATTTGGTATTTTAAAATTTGAAATTCATTAACCCATTGCGAACCTATTGAAATTTTTGCATTTTTGTGAGAGAGTTTTTTTTTTAATATGGGATTATCTCATAAATAGACGTATATCATATATGGTTTTATATAAACTGAATAAAAGGTAGGTCCATAAGTTTTATTTTGATGTATCTCATGACCACTTAACCCTTTCAGAACCGGACATATTTGGTATTTTATCTACATTTTATGCTTTTTGAAAAATATATTGATATTTTATGGATTTTTTGATATTTTTTTATTTTATTTGTGTATTTATTTTATATATTTTGTATTCGAAGGTAGTTAAAATTTATATTATTTTTTTAAATTGTGGCAACTTTATTGATTTAAAAAATTTTCATAATAGGACTGATAAAGAATTTTGTTGTGTTGTTTTAAAAAATATAAAGAATTAGTTGTCTCATTTCAAAGCGCCGCAGGCGAAAATTTATTAGAACAAATCGCGCGATTTGTTCTAAAAATTTTCATAATAGGACGGATAAAGAATTTTGTTGTGTTGTTTTTAAAGCGCTGCAGGCTAGAATTAGGAATAAATTTTTCAAAAAGCCTTAAAAATGAAGATAAAATACCAAATATATCCGGTTCTGAAAGGGTTAAGTTGCCATGAGATACATCAAAATAAAACTTATGGACCTACCTTTTATTCAGTTTATATAAAACCATATATGATATACGTCTATTTATGAGATAATCCCATATTAAAAAAAAAACTCTCTCACAAAAATGCAAAAATTTCAATAGGTTCGCAATGGGTTAATGAATTTCAAATTTTAAAATACCAAATAGAAGGCGCTCAAATAAGCTTTCCAACGATATATATATTGTCGAAATCCGATACTAAATAACAAAGTTATGCACTAGTCCATATCAAAACTTTGGGGGTCCATAACTCGGAAAATAGGCTCGACCGACAAAAAAAAAAATATTTCCCTGGAATCACATTAAAAAGTTTTATAAGTGGTCCCGATCGGGGCATCGCCCCTAAACTAGACTTAAGCCTTTAATATATTTTTTTGTAGAAAATTTCTTTGTATATTTTTATATCCTATACTATGTGGTTTGGGTGTAATAACTTTGTACTTATGTTTGTAACTACCAAAAAAAATTGACCTAAACCCTTCTTTTATTACACCGATCGACTCACAATCACTTTCTGAGTCGATTTAGCGATGTCCGTCCGTCCATCTGTGTTTGAAAGTAGCAAATTCGTTCTAATGTGGTATTCGAAAAAAAAGATACCAAGCAAAGTATTAATAAATCAGTTATATGTGGTTTCTTTTCATTTGCTTAAATTAGAATATTAAAACAATATGTACCTACTACTATATAAACTGGTCAACTTTTATTCTTTATGAAAGAACAAACAATGAAGTTTTAATAGTAATGAATTTTTACTGATTTTTGGCTTTATTTATAAGCTTACATCATATTTTTTTTGTTCCTTAACGTTTTGTTTACTTTACCAACGATAATTAATTCCTTGCCTTACAAACGCCTTAGAGATACATACGTACATACAATAATTGGTATATATTATTTTTTTATTTACTATCTTTTTTATTTTACTTTATTTTTTTTAAATTATATTTCCAACTGTATAGAAAAGTAAAAACTGGAATAAATTTAATAAAAACATACATATAACAAAATTTTAATATTAAAAAATTTAATAAATTTGTTCAGCTTTTTGTTATTACAGCCAAAAGAATGACAAAGTCGAAGAATTAGATTTTTAGCATTTGACAATAAAAGGATGTAGCGAAAGGGTTAAGCGACGGTGGGTTAATAAGTGTTTAGGGAATGTAAAAACATGTATTTTGTTAATAGAGCGTGGTATATAAGAATAAGCCATACATATATTTCTAGAAATCATAACTACATTGTATTCTTAAACATCGGTTTCAGGCATTATCAGCGATTGCATTAAACTTTGTTGTTATAATTTTTTTAACTTTTTTGTTAACCATGATTTTAGACTTGTTGAAAAGATATTTGTGTTTTGCTGTCATGCTTAAATATTTTTATTTTCTTTTTAGACGTGCCGAATGGCTTCGTATTTTAGGTATGAAGTCATCGGTGAAAGCCCTTTTTGTATGCAGTCGGCATTTTGCGCATGAATATTTTAATGGGAAAATATTATCTAGATATGCTTTACCTAAAATACCTGTAAATGCTGAACAAATTTCAAACTCAAATTTAGAAATATTAAATTATTTACCGTCAACTTCAAATTATTTGCGTATAAATCAAATTTCATTTTCTGAAAATTGCAATAGAGAGGGTTTAAGTACATTGGGGGATACTACGACAGTTGAAGAAATAGGTGAATATTTTAAAGAATACCAAGATATGGACTACTTAGATTTAATGGACGTAGAGGAATTAGGTGAAGAAGTCGAAACAAACATTGACATTTCAGGTTTTGACGATTCCGGAATTAATTTTAGCAACAGACACATTTTAACTGGGAGGTATGTACAGACTGACGATTATATTAGTGCAGGTACGCCGCGTAAACTGAAATTGAAAGACGCCCTGGACCGTTTTAAAAAAAAATATTTTCAAGAAAAGAGGGAAAAATGTAAATTAAAGGCAGAAAATATTAGATTGAGTAAGGAGTTACAAAAATATAAGGAGTTATCAGACAATTTGAAATCTGAGTTAAACGCAAAAAAAGACATATCTCACAAAATGTCGAATTTTATGGGTGTAATTCATCACAATGCACACAATAATTTTCCTAAAGCTAACAAGACTCGCCGGTACGATGATACTCTTAAACTCGTTGCACTTGCAGTTTTTTTTCTGTCCCCTGTTGTTTATAGGCATCTGAAGGAAGAATTAAGTTGGCCTTCTGAAAGGACTTTATATCGCTTCATAGAGTCCTGGCCTAAAAACCCTGGTAATTTGTCCGGCAGTTTTGAAGCTTCGAAAATACGTGCGTGCGATTTTTCTGAAGCACAAAAATTTGTGACTATATCCTGCGACGAAATGGCTCTCAAAACCTTTTTGGACTATGATAAAAAGGAAGACAAAATAGTAGGTTTGGTAGATTACGGCGATGAAAATCGTTCCTGTTTTGCAGCCACTAGTGTGGTTGTTATTATGGCAGGGGGAATACTCGGCGATTCTTGGTCACAAGCAATTTCCTATTTCTTTGTTCAAGGCGCTTGCAAAGGCCCTGTTTTAAAGAAATATGTAACGGAGGCAATTTCCAAGTTGCAAGAAATAGGCTTAATACCCTGTCACTTCGTTTGCGACCAAGGCAAAAACTTTGTAAATTTGGCTTCAATTCTTGGAGTAAGTCCTGAACGGCCATTTTTTTTAGTGGATGGTAAAAAAATTTTTTTTTCACATGATGCTCCACATCTTTTAAAAAGTTCCCGAAACTGTCTTCTTAATTTCCGAAAAAAAGTTTTTTTTGATGACAAACTTGTATCTTGGAAAGATCTAATTTATTTTTATAACATAGAATTGAAAAATGCAATGAAATGTGCTTATAAGCTAACTAATGAGCACATTTATCCGAATAACTTAAACAGAATGAAAGTGAAATTAGCTGCTCAAGTTCTGAGTAGGACTACATCTGTTGGTATGTGCTGCTTATATGCTTCTGGGAAATGTGATATTTCAAAAGCTCCCACAATCCTTAATACTGCCGAATATTTTTTATTTATTAATGATCTTTTCGACATTCATAACAGTCGAGCAGAACACGCTCGTTTTACAGGCTCTCCTGAGCAAATTAAATTCCTCAATGATTCTTCAACAAAATTAAAAGGAATTCGTATTATCGATGATAATAATGTGGATGTAACGAATACATATAGTTTTATAAAAGGTTGGCGCCTTAATAATGAATCCTTAATTGGTCTTTCGCATTTTTTTAAAGAAAAAGGTTTTGAGAGCATCCAAACTCGCAGGTTAGAACAAGATCACTTAGAGCACTTTTTTGGTGAAATTCGTAGAGGATCCGGTAACAACGTCCGCATAACGCCCAAAAATTTTTCAAGTTCTTTTCAGAAGCGCTGGGGCTTGCATTATATAAAGGTAGTTACTAATGGTAACTGCGACGAGGTTTCCTTAACGGAAATCTATTCAAACGCAGAATCTGCTTTCAGTGCTGATATTCTAAATAAACAATTGGATAATTTTCAAACCAATCCGAATCCAACTCTTTCTTCAATTTCTTCTCACGAAATTCCTCAGTTTGAGAATAATGAGCGTGCAGTCCTTCACCAGTACGCATTACATTATGTTTGTGGGTATTTTTATCTAAAGATGTACCGATCACACAAATGTGAAGTTGAATTGCCACAATTCGGTGATGAACCAATTTCAAATGAGTTTCTTTTCACCTTTGAAAAGCAATTTGAGAAATGTCACCTAGTCAAACCTCCTCAAGACTTTGTTAAATATATTAGTTCATTAGAAGAACATTTTGAAAGTCTTTTTAATGACAACTGCCATTGTAAAGACGTAAGTAAAATCATTTTCAAGGAATTGACTAAGATTGAACATTATATTTGCTGTGGTAATATTAAGCATGAAGATATTTTAAATATGTATATTCGTGTGCGTATTTATTTTGTTCTTCGTGTTTTCAACACCAAACATAAAGTCAAAAATTACGGTGATAAAATTCTGTGCATATCACACATGTAAGTTTTTTCCAAAAAAAAAGTGCTTTAAAAATTTATATTGTGATGTAATTTTATTTTGGCCTGTTCATCCGGTTTTCGTGTTGTAGCTTTTGTTTCATTTATTTGAGTTTAAGCTTTAGTTCAGCATATTTTTTAATTGTATACTAACAAACGCACTTATATATTAACACAAACCATATATTAACATTCACTCCTTACAGCACAATTAATGATTAAAATGTAAAAAACACACACAATATATTTTTATTATTAATTGATGTAAATATGTTTTATTATTTTGTTTTCTGTAATTAATCATTTGCATGTATTGCACCCAGGTCTTTTAATAAGCGATTTATGATTGACTGAAACATTAAATCAATATTCGCTTAAAAAGAGACAAGGATTATTATATAATATGCTTTTCATTTTCATTAACTAATTTTTAATTTTTCTTTTGTTATCTTATGAGTACAGTATTTGAATTTTATGATTTTTTTAATTTTTATGATTTTTTATTTTTAGTTTTTGGTTGTGGATGGACCGATTAATTTTTTGGGACCTAGGAGTTTCAGAAAGTGACAATACAATGCAATTTAAAAAATTAAACTATTCATTTAATTTATTAAAGAATCAATTGTATTGTCAAACGTTATAATCCAGGGGTAAGTGTAGCGTGATACATAGTGTATAACAATGCACCAATGCATTTGAAACACCTAGCTTCTCCTTACCCAAGACCGCCATGCGTGGTGTAGAACCACATCCTTCTCGAGGTGGTGCTGTTTCTAACAAAACATGGCGGATCTAGACCAGAGAAGGTCGATAAAAAATCAATATGATACGTAACGCTGCAAGATATTTTTTTTTATCAATAATGCCTATTTTGCCAATTATATTGTAACTATAATAAACTTTAATTTCTTATATATTTGCAATAAATAAAATATATTTTATAAAAGTCAATATAGTGTTTCTTTATTTAATTTTAATGGCTCCATGGTAAGTAACAATAGAGGTAATCAAAAATACTAAGAAATAAATATAAAACAAGATTGTTAAATTCGGCAACGTAGAATCTGTGATACCATCCACCTGGGTTTTACGGTTACAGCAAAATTTAGAGTTATTACAAATGTAAACGAAATATTTTAATAAGTACACATTTGAATAAGTACACATTTGAATAACACACAGAATTTCACAATTTTTAGAGGTGTCTGCATACTTTACTTTGTAACCGAAGCAGTACTAAAATATAATTTATACTCACAAATTATTGAAACCAAAAATTGAGGAAAAGTTTTCAATTATTGTATAGGTATGGTTTCCATTGTTTTCTCAACGGCATAAATATGAATACTTTAAATTTGTATTGTGTTGCTTAGTTTTGTATAATTAATATTTATATTTTGTTCTTTAAGGATTGATGGGCTTATGTGGAATATGTAGGTTGTGCTACCATTTCTTCCACTGGTTTGTCAAAATTGCGTTGCGATTCTGCAATTTCGAACAGTACAGTTTGATCATCCCGGTGCCCATAATATCTCTATATATAGGGTGTTAATTTGATTGTTTGGCGTAATCGTTCTCTCCTACTAAGATTTATTTGCATTCGAGCTGTTGAAAATATAATTCACATATTTTATTAAATTAAAAACATAATTTCACTCTGACCATTACGCCAATTGCACCAACTTACATTTTTTCTATTCGTATTGATTTGGTTGCTTCTATTGTTTACTTTTATCAAAATTGAATCCTCCATTAACTTCATTCCAAGGTGTACAAGTCCGTCTACTTATAGGAATAAAAAAGTATGAAATTAATGTTTTATTTATGAAGCTAACGGTATAGTACCCAATGTGATGGGAATATTACCAGACAAATTACGATGAGAAGCACTGACACGCACTCTACATGCAAGTCATAATCAAAAGCAATAATACAATACCACAATTCAACTTGCGAAAAGTTTCGTCACCAGCAACCGGACCAATGGTTAGCTTAGCTATAGTAATTTGTGATTACTTCCTTTCGGCCCTGGGTTGAGTAGTATTGTATGCAATTGTCTTAAAACAAATTTTTACAAGCATCAGCAAAACCCTCCAAAATGTCACTCAAAACCTTAGAATTGGCTTTTGTCTCATCCAGCTCCTATTTTAACTCAGCCAACTTTTTATGTTGTTTGCGTTCCTTTTTCGATAAACTCAACAAACGTTGACGATGAGCCTCCAACTTCTTTTGTTTCAATTCATTTTCTTTCTCTGCATCTACATAAACATTTTTTATATTCAAAGCCCACAAACAAGTTATACATTCCAAGTTGAAATTGTTGTTTTTGGCGTTGATTAAATGATTTACGCGACGTACATATTGTGAAAAGAGTCATGTGAAGCTTTTTATCATTGGCAAACACAAAACGGAAACAATTCTTAATATCATGTTTACTTTCATCATCACCAGCAGCATGTTTACTTTTCGTTGTTTTTGCCTCTTTTCGATTGCAAAAATTTCGAATCTTCACCATCCAGCATGTCGGCTACATTATCCAGCATCTTCATATTGTTCATCATCGTTGTTTTGCTTCTTCCTTCTTGGCCGCCTTTTTTTGTGCCAGCAATAGAAATTTTTGCTTTCTTCCTTCGGCCCTGGCTTGAGTAGTCTTGAATGTAATTGTCTTACGTAAAACAAATCACAAGCTATGTGTTTTAATATACACCTTTTATACATATTTTTATATCAAAACAGATAATACGATATTATTAATGTTTTTTAAATGTTTATCAATAGCAAATACTCACTATTTTTTCCATTATTATTGTTTTTATGCTTGTTACAAACATGTGTAGCTGTTCACTTGCACACATTATATTTTGTATATTTTATTTTTTAATCTCTTTCTCAAATTTGTAAGAGCAATTCTAAGAAAAAAAAGGTAAACAAAGCCATACGGTTCGTGTTTACTTTTTTGACAGCTGTCAAGTTGTCACGACTGTGTTAGGCTGTGCTTGTAACTAACTTATGCTACCGTGTGAAAGTGCAAGCGAAGCAAAATACATTCTTCATCGCTTGATATTGTGTGGACAATTTAACTCATTAAAATATGAGTATCACGTTACCATACAGAAGGTGTGGTAGTGATTATAAGTCAAACACACTACAACACCATCAACCAGTTTTGAAACAGTATCAATTGATACAGTGGGACCATTAAGATTATCCAACCATAACAGACACATTTTAACCATACAATGGAGAGACGTGCCACTACGTTATACAAGGATCACACGCAAAATACCGGACATGTAAATCTTGATCGTTTAAACAATTGATAATGGGACTAACGAATTTTGAAGAGTCCTAAAGAAACAACAGAAATTAACTTGAACTTTTTATTTAATTAATTACTTACCTTTCCTAAACCTAAACTTGTAGCCGCCAAACCAATTGAACCTCCTTTCTTTTATTAGAATCCCGGGAGGAGGCAAAGTCATTGGACAACACCTCTATAAGTTTTCGCTTTTGGGCAGAGTTATTTTCATATTAAATTCTTTAACCATTCTGTGTGCCATATCAGTTGAATCATTTGAATAATCAGCTTTTTTTTTAATACACATGTATAAAGCATTAACTTTAGTGCACTTTCCGCGAGACAAATTTGTAATGAATAATACCCGGGAATTCACAAATATTACAAAAAAAATTAAAAAACACAACTAGATTAGCGATGGTGGATATTTACATCATCAATGACAGTCATATGTTTTTCAAATACAAAATTATTGCAAGTGTGTTAGTACAAAAATTGTTTATGTGTTAGTTTCGGTCAATCATTTCTTGTAGGGAAGGGATTTCACAGAAACCACGAAAAGCAATCGACAAAATTGTATTACACACCAGCACCGTAGTAAACTGTGGTTCAACCGGTTATATATATTTATATATTCAATATTCTTGCTATTATTCACTGTGTAACTGTAAACTGTGCTATTATTAAACTCAATAAAATCTACATGTTCTTAAAACGTTATTGAACAATATCCCGGCACAGATGTGCTGAATATAAGACAAACTCAATACTATGAATTGTCTATGATATTCTACTACACACTGGAGTGATGGGAGCTTAGAGGGTAAAAGAAGACAATGAAGGGACAGAGTTGTATGGTGATAAGGAATATTTTCCACAGATTAACTGCTGGCATTTAGAATGTAACTGTTCAAAGACTTTGGCATCAGGTATGAGTTCTGGATCGCCCCACGAATGGCCAACATTATTGGCTTATTATGGAAAGAGAGGACAATTGCAAATACCATATCAGGGATTGTTTGTTTTCAAGGATATGGTACAATTTTTGGAATACATTATTTAGAACGATAAGGTGGCGTTCAGATGCTGTTATACTGGGTGTATAAGTCCCGGTTTACACATGAAATTTTTCTTTCAGAAACTGTTCGAAATTCTCTTTTAAACTTTCATCCGTGTCTACACACTGAAATTTTTGTATTGAAATTCAAAATTTGTTCATGTTTACTTTATCATTTTATCTGTTTATTTTATTATTTTAATTCACTAAAATTAACTTTATTTCAACTTATTACCTTTCTTAACACAAACAAAACATTGTAATGGTGCGGCGTTGGTGGAAGATCCGCTTCCGTTTCCCTGAGCCTTTGCTGGTCGCACGTGCTTGCGAAGGGGCCTAGCTCGCCGGATGGGTGGGGTCTTGCTCAGGCCCAGGGAAACCGCACTACAGATTTTCACGTGCGATTTAAAAAAAAACGGTCACTAAAAACGGACGCTAAAAGGATGGACGGTCATACTTACCTTGGGATTGGGGACTGGATGTTATGCCCCTTAAGCCCTCCCTACCATGTTACCTCGACTCCATCTTAATTGGAGGTAACCCACTAAAATAATAAGATTTGGTTGGGTTTTGGTTTTCTACATTGGGTTATAAATATAAAAGTTTTTATTTACCCTTCATTTTAAGGGTTTTTAAATTATATATTTAGCAAAATTTATTTTATATATTTTTTTGTTTTTTAATATATTTTATTATAGCCAAATTTTAATTTTAGCATTCTGAATTTTAGCACTATTTAATTTTAACGCAATTGAATTTTTGAATTTTAGCACTATTTAATTTAAGCTTAATTTTAGCTTTAATTTTAGCCTTAGAAAAATTTTAGCTTAAATTTTATAATTAAAAATTTTAGGATTAGAAAAATTCAATTTTAGGATAATTTTTAAATTTAAGAAAATTTAAATTGTAGACAATTTCTTATCTAGACAAAAAAAATTTTTTTTTTCTTTTTTTTATTTACATTTTAGTCAAATCTTATATCATAAAAATATTGTATTTAAATTTTAGAAAATTTATTTACATTTTGGAAAAATTTTTGTTTAACCTCTAAAAGAAATTTTGGTTAAATAAAAATTAAATCTTAGCGAGATTTTAATTTGTGGATTTATAAAATTTTTAATTTCATAGTAAAAATGTATAGTTGAATTTTAAAGTAATTTTACTTAAAGGTAAGTTCAAAAAAAATTCTCATTTCCAAGATATTTTATTTTAATTTAAGGTAGTGGTGACAAATTTGTATGTTTCACTGTATTTTACTGACAAATATATATAATGTTATAAAATTTTAATTTATATATAGGAAAAAGTTTAAGTTTTATTTAGCAAAAATTTTTAATTTATATATATAGGGAAATTTTTTAATTTATATATATATATAAAAAGTAGATTTACTGCCTTATTGCTGGTGTGTGATGCAATGTTGAAGCCATTCTCAGCATGTGATGCAGGTAAGTGATGACTGTACTTAGCTACTGTTGAAAAAAAGGTACTATTGTGGGTGTCGCTTGCCATAAGTAATTGGTACAGTTGGTTCTTTGACGATATCATTTTTTTTGTTGTTTTAAATTTATTATATTTAATGGTGTTTTAATAGTTCTTTGTTTGAGTTCTAAAGTGTTAATATGCTTTTCAATTTAATGTGATTTTACATTCACTTATAAATAGTATAAAATTCATTTTCTTTGAATTTTGTTAGCATATTCGGTAGTACAACTTTTATTTTGAAACTTTTGCTTTGAAATACTGAATTCAAATTTTAATGTCTTAAGTATGTTTTTTTTTTTTTTTCAGTTCATAAATTCTCACTAGCCAGAACTTCACTTTAATTTTTCAAATCAAATTTATTTCATTAATTTTTATTGATTTAAACGGGTTTTAATGTTTTTATTATACTATAATTAAGTTTTTTTTTTTTTTAATTATTAATAAAGTACTTATTGTTTTCGGTAAATCACAAACAAAATTTTTAAATTTCTTTTATTCAGAAAAAAATTATCACACAATTTCTGTTACGAAAGGAAAGAAATTTATAGTCATTAACAAAAAGCACAATGTTGAATATTATTATGTGTAGAAAACCGAAAAAAAAAACCAAGCAGCTTCCGCAACTGTAACCGTACGCTTCTTTCAAAATCCAAACCTTAATTTAAGAATAAAAGGATAACTACAAAAGTTATTTGTTCAATTTTTAAATTTACATTTTGCTCGAACGTTTTCTTTAGAACAGAAATTTTATTAATTAACACAAATTTTTTTTTTATATTCACTGTCACATGTAAAGTTTATTTCTTTTATTTTCGAAATTTTTCACTAAAATCTAAAGTTTTTTTTTCTTAAAGTTTATAAATTAAAACTACATTTTTTTTTTAATTTTAAGTTTTCGGAGGTTTTTCCTCAACCTTTTCTTTCAATATCTCAAATTCAACTCCTCGATTTAAATTTAACTTTACTACATTAAAGTTTCTCCTCTTCATTCATTCATGTCCAGATAAAAACCTGTTTATTAAAAAAACAAAATCACCACCAATTCATTGAGAACATTCATATGCATTCATAATATTCTCTAGTATTTATAACACTCCCTCTCATATATGACTATGAGAGCAAGTGAGATCAATACAAGAAAATACGTGGTTTGACCAGCATGATTGCATATGAATGTGTTCATGATTTCATACAACACAATGAAGAGAAAAAAAAACGCCATAAATCAGTTTGCCAAAAAAAAAAATGCCATCAACATATTACCATATAAGGTGTTGTTTATATGTACATACTTGAACTTGAAAATAATTTCAAGATCAAGGTTATTATTTTTTTCTTCTTTGTTATTCTGCTTGTAACAGAAATTCTTTTGTTACAGTAAAGCGCAAAACAGATCACCGTCACAACATAAAAATCAAAGAAAGCGTAAAATAACTTCATTTTGACAATTTCGAAGCAAAAAACAAAAGAGAATTTCAGAGTACATGAATGTACACCCTGCCATTCTTCTCTCCCGTCTCACCAGTAAACTCAAGAATTTCAGCAAGAACACTTTCATGTGTGAACACAGACTAAGCCTGATTGTAAAGAATATAAACATTATATGACGGCTTCGTTGAAATGGCTAGAACATGATCCTTTAAAAACGTATCGTATTGGTGTAATTTTTACTAATACAAGCCGATCGAATTTAAATGTATCCTAAGATGTTCAAATACCGAATTTATTAGTTATGGGCCATAAATTTCATAGATCGTTTGGAGATTATCATAAACCCGTGTGGAATGTTAATAATATTTTGAAATGGCTACAACTGCAACTTAATGATGACAATAGTTTACTCCGCGGCTATACCACTCCAATAACTATAGCCCAGAAGTTAATGAAAAATCCAGTCTGGACAATATTTTTTAATCAACCCCATGAATTCTTATCCTATATGGAAAAATATATTGGCTTTACAAGACCATTTACAAAATTTGCTGTTACTTGTAAACGTAAAATAGAATATTTCGACTATAGTAAATCTTACCAAGTTTTAAAAATTATACAAAAATTTTAAATCTATACAGATACCAAATGTCATTCTAATTTTTGGATATTATTAAATAATTTATACTATATTATGAAATTAATCGTTATTTAAATGGTTTATTTAAAACTAAAGCAAATCCTTTAAATCATTTAGACCATCTCATCTCAGAAGTTAATGACGTGTTTAATTTTTTTTCATAAAACAAAATGCTTACACAGTGACATATAGGAGTAGCATTAAGCGGAAATCACAATGCAAGCGACACTTTCAAAAGCCGTTCACAATGCAAGCAACATATATTCGGAAATGAGTTCGAATAAACAGCTGACTGACAGATTGTTTACATTTTGTAAAGTAAATAAATTGTGAACAGCAAGAAATGGAAAATTGTGGTGTAAATGAAGAAGTGGTAATTATAAAAAAAAAACATATATTCTAATTAATAAGTGAACCAAATATATTTAAAGGCTGTTGCAAATCGTACCCAGCAACAACTACCACTATCAACACACAACATGCGCGTTTTTGTTGTGGCCCAGATAGTGGGTCTATCCGCGATATTGTTAAAAAAATAATGAAAATAAAAGACGCTGGTGGGTCCGCGATATACTTCAAAAGAGCGATACCTTTGGATATGGCACTAATCTGATCCGGAAAATCAGGTTGAAAGACAGCGAAAGTTTTTATAACTTTGTTAGGATGACCGACGTCCAATTTGATTTGCTTCTACATAAAGTTGGTCCATTATTAAGCAAGAAATCTATCCGTAGACCAATAAGTGAGCGTGTGAGGCTACTGGTAACTCTAAGGTAAAGACTAGCATGCGCATTTTGCAAGTGATTGTGGTTGAAATGAAAATAATAAGAAAAAAAATTAAAATAGATTTGTAGCCACAGGTATGAGCTATTCATCTCTGTCCTACGCCTTCCGTATCGGAAAGTCGACTATACATAATATAATAAAGGAAACAACGGAATCAATATGGGTAGTAATGCAGAATTTATTCCGAAACCTAACAACGAAAGCCTGAAATTTATAGCCGAACAATTTTTGGCAAAACTGGAATGTCAAACTTTATTGGAGCGATAGACGGAAAGCATTGCGTAATTCAATGTCCACCGAATAGTGGATCATTATTCTTTAATTACAAGAAGACATTTTCAATTGTTCTCCTAGCAGTTTGTGATGCAGACTACAACTTTACATATGTTAATGTGGGCGCATATGGATCTGAATCTGATGGTATGTTTTTTAATATAATATATAATAAATTCTTAAACTTTTTGTTCATAGGAGGAGTTCTAAAATGGAATGATTTTGGGCAAGATTTGTTACATAATCGTTTGAATTTGCCCCAAGACACAGAGCTACCTGGTAGTATTATAAAATTTCCATTTTATTTTGTTGGCAATGAAACGGCATTTGATGCGTCCATATGGTGGAAGAGAATTTCGAACTTTGCAAGCAGATCACAACGGTTGGATTGTTAAATATACTGCTGTTCTAAGGATGAGGTTTATGCTGAGAATGATGATTACTGCTCAATTTTATTTTTTATACCGGTTCCTGTCGGTTACCTGCGTATTTTGTTGTCATAAACGAATACAGACAAATTTGACAAAAAATTTGTCTTCTATCTGACAAAAAGGGTAAGGGTATGTATATTGAGGCAATATTATAAAAAACAAAAGGTAAAGATTAATACCTGTTAAATATAATTTTCTAAACCGATGCGAAAGATATTAATATATTGGAAATTGTAGGGTACAACAATATTCTGGAACTGGTGATGCCGGCAACTATGCTCACTCGGGTGCACTATAATTGACATTGGGTTTTTTGGATGAACGATAATTTTTGCAAAAGAGGATTGTTTAAAATATTTCTTATTAGATTTACAGATCTTAATCTGTTTTTCCATTTATTACAGGCACTAACCTGACTTTAAACAGATTGGCGGAATAATATGCGAAGGATTGAAATTATTGTTTTAGATGTTGTGCGTGAAATATGCCAACAAATTTTCCATTTAAGTTTTCAATTTCATATTGATTATTCCCATTGGCCTTTCGAATACGACATTTCAACCACGGCTTGCACAGTTTGGCATTTATCCCCTTTTCAAAACTGCTTTGCATAAAATTTTTGCGAAAAACTTCTTGACCTGGTTTAAAAGTTACAATACGACAACGCTTATTGTATGACCTTACATTCCTCTCGTACGCTTCGTGCATCCTTTGTTTTAATTTTTGATGTATTAACTGCATTTGTTGTGATTTTGGTATGGCCAATATTTCACTACTGCTAGCGAGTCGATTTTTTTAAGAAGCTGATACGCTTGTGCGTGAGTTACCTATGGTCACCAACCAAACCCATGTTAACAACAACAACCAAGTCACCAGAATAATGTTAACAACAACAACCACAACTACAATCACTAACGGAAACAATGTTAACAACAACAACTAAATTAATAACAAAGAGGTCATCAACAACCAATAAATACAACAACAACAATAACTTCTCGAACAATAATTACTGTCATCAAATTACCAATGAATACACCAAATTACAACATCACCCACAATGTTAACACCTGCAGTCATCAACATACTTACTAAGTGGGGGAGACATGAATAAGCATTTTACCATTTTATTAATTTCACTTTACTTTTTTCTTTAGTTATTTCCTATACTTATTCTTAGAATTAGTTAAATTAATTGAGTTTATTAAAATTGCATTTTAGACACTTAATTGGTATAAAATAGTTGTGACAATAAAATATAGATTATTATTAATCAACGGTTGAAACTAATCGTTTTTAATTTCTTACGTTAACTGGCGCAGTCGAACGGGCGGTTTAAGTGAAGTGTTGTAAAGTGTAAAGTGTAAAGTGTGTTGTGTGAAGTGAATTAAAAAATAATTTTTTTTGGAAAAGGACATTATATTATGAATGAATATCATAATTAATCCTACGTAAAAAGGAAAAATAAATAAGTGATAAGGATATTATATTATGAATGAATATCATAATTAGTCCTACATAAAAAGAAAAATAAATAAGTGATAAGGATATTATATTATGAATGAATATCATAATTAGTCCTATATATAATAAAAAGAGAATAAATAAGTGAAAAGGTCGTGACAATATGAATGTATATCATATTCAGACCTACGTGTTATTAAATTAAAAAAAAAAACAAACAGTAAATAAAAATATAATTTAACTTTAGTAATTTTTTTTTAACAAATAAAAAAAAACAACAAAAAATAATTTAAAGGGCATTGAGTGGATATCATAAGCCCTATTAAAAATAAATGAAAAGATAAGAAAAACAAAGTTTTTTTTTTTGAAATATATGAAAATTATAATAAATATATTAAAACAGAAATTCACTAACAAACATAAATACATAACTTTACAACACCAATACTCACTTATCCGTGTAACCTACGTTAAAGTTGATTAATAATTATAACACAAATAAGTTAATAAGAATAAAATTTTTAAGAATGCAGCAGATAATTCTACTTGTACTGTAAGTTACATACATTTCTTTTATTATTTATCATACAACTATTACCGAAATTGAGTAGATTTTTTTTTTCCGATAAGAAATAATCAAGGGTACTAGACCCAAAATTGCATATAGATTGATGCCTAAAAAAAGGGTTTCACCTTACAGCCTTCCGAAACTATTTAAAAGTAGAAGCTTAACGTCGATCCCTGAATCAGTAGACTCGACTATAATGAATAACGAACTTCGTGAGCAAGTTCCTTCTGGCACTACCCCTTCTATTCCACCAGTGGTGGCGGCAAATCAAATGGATATATTCCAATCATTAAGAATACCAGATGCCATCAAACAATTGCCGACTTTCAATGGTAACCCTAGGTTGTTATATGAATTCCTTAACAATGTTGTGGAAATTCTCCTGTTCATAAGGGGTACAGATAAGACCCCATATAGGCAGGTTTTATTAAGGGCCATTCGTAACAAAATTGAAGGGCAGGCTAACGAAGTGTTAAACATGTATGGTACCCCATTGAATTGGGATAACATAAAAGAGAATCTGATCACTCATTACGCTGACAAACGTTCAGCGACATCCCTAATCAAAGACCTCCACACATTGAGGCAGTACAACAAAACATTCGAGAAATTTTATTGTGAGGTGGTAGAACTTCAATCGACTCTCTGCAACAATGTATTGTTACATGAATTAGACCACAACGTGGTGAATGCGAAAAAGGCACTTTTTATTTATTTATTTATTTAATTCAGCTACAATAAAGCAACAGCTGAGCAATATTTACAAAAATATTTTATAAAAATAATACCGACTTTAAATACAGTTATAAACATAATCATTAGAGTTCAAATATGTCGTTAATCTTCTTTTAATAACATCAACATCATCGGATAAATCAATTAAAGCATAGTGTATGTTCACTTCGGTGCAAATTCTTCGGAATGGATCGAAATTAATGAAATTTGATCTGTGGAAATTCAGGTAAACCGGCTCATACGATCGAAGTTGTCTGTTAGGCACATTTATACAAATTTTTCCGAGAAGGCATTCAGAATCAATTTTACCATGAACCAGGTTGAGGAAGAATGTTATATTAGAAATGATCCTTCTACTTTTCAAAGTTGGAAGCTTTATTAGAGCCAAACGACTGTGATATGGTGGAAGACTCAATTCCGCATTTCACTCAAGATATCGTAGACAAAATAGTAAGAATTGTTTCTGAACTGATTCAAGTTTTTTGATGAAAACATTGTACTGTGGGTCCCAGATTACTGATGCGTATTCAAGTATCGGCCCGACCAAAGGCGTGAATAGATTTTTTGTTATATAAGGATCATTAAATTCCTTTGCCCAACGCTTTATAAAAGATAAAACACCATTTGCCTTATGAACAGTCATTGTTACGTGAGAATTAAAACTTAGTCTTTTATCAAAATGAACTCCCAAATCTATGAACGATTCAACTGAGTTTAGTTTTGTGTCATGGATGACATAGTGGTTCGAAGGTGGCGAATATCTTGAGAAGGTCATAGACTGACATTTTTTTAGATTTAATTCCATTAAGCTGACATTGCACCATTTGTAGAAGCTATTTAAGTCAGACTGGAGACGTATACTGTCTTCGTTGTTTATGGTGGTGGAGTAGATTTTTACATCGTCGGCATACATAAGAATATTGCTATATTGAATAGACTTTGGTAGATCATTAATAAACAGCAAAAATAGGAGAGGTCCAAGGTGACTCCCTTGAGGGACACCCGAAGTAACATCTATATATTTCGATTTAGAGTTATTGAAAATTACACATTGCTTACGATGTTTTAAGTACGACCGAATCGATTTTAAGAAGTTCCCGGAGAATCCAATAGCATCAAGTTTCGCTAACAGTAGTTCATGGCTAACCTTATTAAAAGCTTTGCTAAAGTCCGTGTATATAACATCAGTTTGTTTATTTTTGCAGAATCCAGAGTTTATATAGGAAGTAAATTCCATTAGATTAGTAGTCGTAGCCCGTCCTTTGCAAAAGCCATGTTGAGCTGGTGATAGAATTGATGACATTTGGTGTGATAATATATCAGTTATAATTTTCTCAAAAAGTTTAGGTATAGCATTAAGCTTTGCAATGCTATATATGCTATGAGGAAATGTGCCTCAACTCCTTTATCACCGGACTAAAAGACCCATTAGGGGCAACAATAAGGGCTATGAGGCCAAACACGTTGGCTGAGGCTTTGAATTTCTGCGTCAAGGAGCAAAATATTTATTACCAACAATCTAGTGGGTTTACGGGTAAATATGATCAATATAGGCAGAATAGCTACCCATATCAGAAAAATCGGGTTTATAATAGACCAGACTATAGTGGTCAGCAGAATAGGAACACCAATGGTTTTCGACCAACAGTGGCACAGAATGTGGGTTATAATATGGATAATCATTATTTTTCATATAACCCACAGCGTAGACAAACACCTTTTAATAACTATCAATATAATAATGTCGATCATCGCAAACAAATGTCATTCAATAATAATGCGCCTAAACTTCCACGACCAGAACCTATGGATACATCAAGTGGGTTCTCTCGCCTAAGGAACGGGAATACTTTCCCAAGCATCAGACAGAGCATGAGCTCACAAACGAGAAGACGCCCAAGTATGGAGATTAATAATATGGATGAAACAGGTGGGGAATACGAATTAACTAACGTTGAGGAGGAGGCAAATTTTCAAGTCCTCGCCTCACAAAACCCACGGGATACCTAGATATGACCAAACATGGGTCTGAATTGGTCTACATAAAAATCAGGGTTCCGGGTAATAAACTTCTCAAGTTCCTAATAGATACAGGGGCTTCAACTTCATTCATTAACCCAGAACATATAGACCAACAACAGCACATTAAATGTAAACCAACGGTTATAAAAACCGTATTGACAAAACATATAGTAGACAAATTAGTAATACTACCAATATTTGAGGAATTTAACCAAGAGGGAAAACTTTCGTTATTATTATTTAAATTTCATGATTAATTCGATGGTCTTTTAGGTATTGACTACTTTATAGTATAAAGTATTGGAAACGAGATTTGCATCAATTCCATTATTTCACAAACCAAACGTGTGTTCTGGCAAAATATTGATTGAGCCAAATGTAAAGACCATTGTTAGGATACCTGTTGATATAGAGGAAGGAGATATTTTGGTTACAGAAACCTTTATAAACAAGAACCTAGTCATTTCAGCCGGTATTTATACGGCACATAATTGGTTTAGTTTCATAGAAGTGTCAAACTTAGGTGACTGTTCGGAAATTATATATTTTGACCAACTTCTGAAGACTCAGGAATATCATCCCAAGAATATCTCGAGGTTAATAATGCGGAATTTGGTACGGCTGATATAAACGAAGACATCGATGTAAAGAGTTTGTTGCGTATAAAACACTTAAATCAGGAAGAGAAGCGACTCCTTCTGAAAACATGTAGGAAATATTCTGACGTTTTCTACAGGGAAGGCCAGGAGTTGACATTTTCAAACAAAATCAGACACAGTATACCAACAACCGATGACATACCAGTATACACGAAATCCTATAGATACCCTTATGTTCACAAGGGGGAGGTACAGGAACAAATTGCTAAACTACTGAATCAACACATAATACGGCCAAGCTACTCTCCTTGGAGTTCACCTGTCTGGATAGTACCAAAGAAGAAGGATGCTAGTGGCAGACAGAAATGGAGATTAGTAATTGACTATAGGAAGGTGAACGAAAAGACCATTACCGATAAATACCCTATTCCGAATATAAATGAACTTCTGGATAAGTTAGGTAGGTGCATGTACTTCTCCACTGTGGATCTGGCCAGCGGCTTTCACCAAATTGAAATGAATCAAAAGGACATTCCGAAAACTGCATTTTCAGTAGAGGGAGGGCATTATGAATTTATTAGAATGCCATTCGTGCTGAAAAATGCACCTTCAACATTCCAAAGGGTTATGGATGATGTCCTTAGGGAATTAGTAGGCAAAATATGTCTTGTGTACCTAGACGACATCATAATTTTCGCAACTTCGTTACAGGAATATATCAATAATCTGGAATTGGTATTTGAAAGACTGAGAAACTCAAATTTTAAAATTCAAGTTGATAAATCGGAATTTTTACGGAAAGAGATAGAATTTTTGGGTCACATGGTATCTACCGAAGGTATTAAGCCAAATCCTGGGAAAATAAGTGCAGTGAAACAATTTCCAATTCCAAAAACCCCAAGGCAACTTAACTCCTTTTTAGGATTGTTAGATTACTACAGGAAATTCATACCCAATTTTGCGAAATTAACGAAACCACTAACAACTTGCTTGAAAAAGGGAGTGAAAATTAAATTAACTGAGGACTACATGAAAACCGTTGAAATGTGTAAAAATCTGCTTTGTAATGATCCTATATTACAATACCCAGATTTTTCAAAAAATTTTATTTTAACAACAGATGCTAGCAACTATGCGTTGGGTGCTATATTGTCTCAAGGACAAGTAGGTAACGATAAACCTATTTGTTATGCTAGCAGAACATTGAATGGATCAGAGATTAATTACTCTACAATAGAAAAGGAACTTCTGGCAATAGTATGGGCCACGAAGTACTTCCGACCGTATCTATACGGTCACAAATTCAAGATAGTCAAGGACCATAGACCATTAACATGGATAATGGGTTTGAAAGAACCTAATTCAGAATTAATACGTTGGCGCCTGAAATTAGAGGAATTTGACTATGAGATAGTGTATAAAAAAGGTACACTAAATTCTAACGCTGATGCACTAAGCAGAATTAGACCGGACATTAATAATCATGAGGCTTTTTCCACTCTCGGTACAAGTGGAAGTACAGTCCACTCTGCAGAGGAAAATGTAGAATGTAGAATGTAACATCCAGTTAATAATCGAAATACAGTCAGAATCGAACATTACCGTCGAAGTACCTTTGAAGAACAAATTAAAAAGAATAATAAGATCACCAACTTACGACGAAGACTCGATGATAAAAATTTTTACTAAGTTTATAAAACCAAATAGACTTGTTGCAATTTATACCGATAATGATGATGTTTTTCGTCTAGTACAAAGGGTATTTTCAGTATATTTCGCTAATAATAAAACTTACCGTTTAATACGTTGTACAACCAGGACGAAAGATATTATGGATAACGATGAACAGGATGAAATAATAAGGAAATACCACCAAAATAACAACCACCGGGGTATCGAAGAAACATATTTACACCTTAAAAGAGAGTATTTCTTTCCACACATGAAAAACAAGATTAGCCAAATAATTAATGATTGTGACATCTGCCAGACACTGAAATATGATAGACACCCACAAAAATTAGTTTTCCAAACACCGGAAACTCCAGAAAAACCTTTGGACATTCTACACATAGATATCTATCACATTAACCACCAACAAATACTAACTATAGTTGATAAATTTTCAAAATTTGCTACGGGATTCACAATTGTTGCTAAAACTAGTCTGAATGTAATTAAATCTCTGAAAACCTTCATCAGTACTTATGGGATTCCAAAGAAGGTCGTATGTGATCAGGGAAAGGAATTTACAGCCATTATTTTTAAGGACTTTTGCAAACAGTTTAATATTAATTTACACATCAAATCTTTTCAACAATCTTCAAGCAACGCACCTGTTGAGAGACTGCACTCGACTTTAACGGAAATATATCGGATAATAATGACTAAAAGAAAAGAGAACAAACTTAGCATGGATCACGAGGAAATCTTCTCAGAAGTTCTTATTACCTACAATAACTCGGTACACTCAGCGACGAGACTAACGCCATACGAATTATTCTTTGGCAGACCACACATATTTAATGAAACAGTAAAGTTCAATGGAGAACATGAGTATCTACGGAAATTAAACGAATACCAGCAAATAATCTACCCAAAAATTAAGGAAAAATTACAAACTGCTACCAAGAATAGGGTGAATAAATTAAATAAGAATAGGCAAAAACTTAGAACCTTACAAGTCGATGATATAATATATCGAAAGGAAAATAGAAGGAACAAGATAACACCTCGATTTTCCAAACATAAGGTCCAAAATGATAGGGAAATTACATTTATTACAGATAAAAATCAAAAAATATACAAATCGAAAATTAAAAGTAGAATAAGAAACAAAGGAACTTTAATAGAAAAGAAAAAGATATAAAAAAAACTAATTATTCTATATTTTTTTCTTTCTCTAGGTTATCTGTGGTGCACTCCCAAAGGATAAATACACAACAAATAAAGAATGAATTGGCTATAATAGAACTAAAAATGGCTAATGCCAAAATAATAGATCACTACCAGAACTTAATCCATGTAATAGACCTTAAAAATTACATAGATAATTCGGGAAAAATAAAAGAAACATTAAATATATTCGAACAAGATACTTCAATCGAAGATTCATTAAAGATTACAAAATTAAAATTGGATCAACTAACGAATAAAATTGACAATTTGCTACCCTTTAAAAGACAAAAGAGAGGCCTATTCAATGGATTGGGTTCAACAATTAAATACATAACTGGTAATATGGATGATAGTGATGCGAAAAACATAAATTCCCAACTTCAAAAACTAATTGAAAACGAACACATTTTTAATAAAACATTTAATAAACAAAGCATATTGAATACAGAAATGATACAAAGATTTAACAACATTACCACACACATAAACACCGAACAAAATAGAATTACACGAATATTAAAGAATACAAGTGAAGAAATCTCTATCGTATTTATTCTGGTAGACTTCTTCTCGTTGGATATCTCTTTCCAATAAGTAAAACGACTGTGTTCTGTGAGTTAGGGTCTTAAACTAAATTCTATTTCCTACCACCAAGTTTGCGTTGGCTACAAAGTGCAACGCAAACATATAACTTAAATTAGCAAAAACGTAAAATATAAAATCGAAGTAGCTGATCATGCAAATCTAAAACGGCGCGTGTCAACTATACGCAGCACCAATACTAAGCTACGTATGAACTAAATGTTGCCGATTAGGCAGATCAGAATCAAAGCGTGTTAACTGTTCCCCGTTTTGAATGAAGGCCGTCCTCGGTCTTCTTCAAGATTTCTTCCAACGTATTTTTCAAGTTGACTAGCGATCTTCTCTTTCTCCAGCCCCTTATCATTCTGTAAGCCAGATATATCAAGGCGATGCAACACAATATCACAGAGGTGCTCAAGATAGGTTTCACAGTGATTTCTTTCTTTAACTCATCGAGATGCTGAAGATTTCTAATTTGCATGTCGTGGAGAAACGGTAGACTGAGAACTTGTTTATGCTCTGTAACCTTTATCATGGGAAGGTTTGGCAATTCGGGAATACTCCCTGGGACCCCAGCCCTATTCACGTACGTGATTCCATCGATGATAACTTCACTATCAAAAGTAACCAGGTAAGTGCCATTCACAAGTTGGCTGTTACCGTGATTTTCAATCACCTCTGCGATCGCATTGTTGATAATGATAATGCCATCATCCACTACCATTACTTTCTTAAGATCGTCGAACTGAGTGTTACATTCGGCAGATGTCCCAAATACTAGTTGTTGAGCACAAGTGGTAACGTTTTGAAATTTGCAAAAAGTGGACGAGATTGCTGTCCTGAGAGTACCTGATTGCCACATTTTGCCACCTTGTTGCCTCCCTCGAAAGAAATTATTTTTTGCTGGTGGGAGACAGGGAACAGATCTATTCTCTTGCATAGCTGCTTGGGTCTAGGAAATTTAATAACAAATTGTAAAATATCATTATTTTGGTAAATCTTAATGCTACTGATACTCATAACTTCCGACACACTAGTGTCTGTAAAGCTTCCATTCTTCACCAGTGACTTCACTTCCTCGCTATCAAGTATTGCGAGATCTATAACGTTTACCTTCGCTAAACTAACAGATAAAATTAAATTCTGCAAATTTATAATCGAAATTCTATTTCTGGCTAAAAGTGTTTCGTACAATTTATCAGTGTTCATCCTATCTTTTTCTTTTTCAGCTGCGATTACCTGGTTTACCGTGTCCGTCAGTTTCTGAAGTTGTTGGTCGATTCTAGTGTTGATATCTATTTGTCTGTTGTTTGCTTCCACCAGCTGCTCTTGTCTAAACTTGCTCTCTTCAAAGTCATCGAAGTCAGGAGTGCCTGCTACTACCTTCAGGGCAGTTCCTAAGATGTTTAAACTTCTGGCATGTCTGTGGTGGATTCGTAGGGCTGAGAGCAATGTAGCCATATGGTTAATATCTGATTCCAAAATTTTTTTCATATGTGACTGTGAGAAGAGATCAGACAATTCGGTTGTTTCCTTAATGAGTCCGTCGTATAAAGTCAAGTTGGAAGAGTGTTTTAGGTAACCATAATCATCCCAAATAATTATATCGCCATCATATATCGGGATGTAGTTTGAATGAGAGTAGTCGATGATCTTGCCTGCTATCGGTAAAATTACCGTAAGTAAGATGTTGAGAAACCTAGAATAAAGAAAGTTGTTTAGAGCCATGCTATCTCAGATTGTCCTTATGGACCACCCTTCCTTTTATTAGAACTGTCGTGCCCAAATCAGCTTCGACCGTTCCTTCTCCATACAAAGGGCTTAATTTATTTCCCAATCTCCTGTTGGATTTTATAAAAACTTTATCTCCTACCTCGAACTTTCTATCTGTCCTACCCCTGTTGTGATTATCCAGGGTTTTATATTGTGCACTTAAGATTTTTTCCATAATGAGCGTTCTTAGCTCATTTGGAGCGGAATGGATTATATCGATAGGACGCTTTTCGGTAACAGAGTGGATTGTCTTATTATACTCAATAGTGGCCTGCAAAATAAGGTTGACGGTATCCTCGATGTTTCTCTGAAGTTTCAGACATCTCGCGACCTCTGAGAGGGTGCTGTGGAAACGCTCCACTTGGCCATTTGACGTGCTATGAAGTGGTGGTGAATTAACGATCTGTATGTTATACGAGTCTAATAATGTTCTTATAGTCTCTGAATTTAGGGATTTTTCGTTGTCGCAAAATATTGTCTTAGTTTGAGGGAAAAAGTTCATTAATTGTAGTATTGGAATTTTAACATCGAAGATGGTGCGGGATTGGATTGGCTGAACTATAGCGAACTTGGAAAATTTGTCAATGCAAGTAAGGAAATATTTTTCGTCAGTGGAGTAAATATCTATGTGTAGGATTTCACCCGCATAGTTGGGAATTCGTGTTTCTCCAATGAATTGCCGTTTCGGGTGCCTCTGGTACTTTCCCTTAGAGCAAATTTTACAATTTGAAACAATTTCCTTAGCAAGTTTTGACATTTTCGGAAAGTAATAGTCTTTTAATATTTGTTTTACGTTTTCCTGGACAGCTCTATGCGCTCTGTTGTGTTCAGAAGCAACAATTTCTCTCTGTTCATTAAGGTCATAGATGTCTGTTACAAAGAGTTTTGAGTACCAAAATTTAGTACCTGGAAACTGTCTGATTAAGTCATGTTGCAAGAATGCCAGAGTTGGGAGAGTGCAGTATATTGCATTTACCACATTTCGGTTAACTGCATACCGGACCGTTTCAAAGAGTTCGTTTTTTTCATTAAATTGGATGTTATGTCTTATTTTCTTTCCGAATATTACAAAGGTACGCAATGAGGCTTGTTCAGCCTCTTCAATAATTATTTGATTTCTGTAGCAATTAATCGGGTTATCCGTACTCGGAATAGTATAGGTAAGGGACGCCTCACTATGAACAGTAGCATGGTCTGATTCTGGGTCGTTGTCCGTAGCGTTTATTTGTTGTCGGGATAACGCATCCGCAACTACATTTTCCTTTCCAGGTTTGTAAAAAATCTTTGCGTTGTGCTCATCAACAAAAGCTCTCCAACGTTTGATTTTCGCATTTGGGTTTCGGTCTGAAACCGCGAATGTTAACGGCTGGTGGTCCGTAAAAATGTTGAGAGTTTTCGCGCCGTAAAGGTAATTTCGAAGGGTTTTTAAAGCCCAAAAGCTCTCTCTCATTCGTAGCATAATGCATTTCGGGGTCTTTTAATGTTCTAGTGATAAATTGTATCGGCTTACCATCTTGGGATAAGACTGCACCTAGGCCCAATGCCGAAGAATCTGTCGTTAAGTCGAATGGTTTCCTAAAATCTGGATACGTAAGCATAACGTCTTCTGAAGTCAGAATTTCTTTAGTTTACTGAAAACAAGCAATTGACTTTCGTTAAGTGTTATTATAACCTTTTTTGACTGACTTGCACTAACTTTCCCGTTTTCGCCCTTTAGCTCGTCTGTTAATGGTTTGGCGATTCTCGCAAAATCTTTAATGAATGATCTATAGTGACTCGCCAGTCCTAAAAAAGATCTTAATTGAAACAGGTTAGAAGGTGGAATGAATCTAAGAATCGCCGCAATTTTGTCTGAAGACTTCCATATGCCTTCCGTCGACACCACGAAACCAAGATATTCCACACTAGTCCTAAAAAATTTTGACTTTTCGACGGAAACGCACATATGTGCTTCCCGAAGCTTCGTGAGGACCCAGTTGACATGAATAAGGTGGTCATCTTCCGATTCCGAAAAAATAATCACGTCATCGACATAAACGTGGCATGATTTTCCTATCTGTTCCCTAAGAATGTCGTCGATAGCTCTCTGAAAGATACTTGGAGCATTTTTTAACCCAAAAGGTAGTCTGCAGAATTCGTACTTTCCGTTGTTAACTGAGAAAGCAGTTTTCTCCCTGTCTCTTTCTGCGAGTTCAATTTGATGAAAACCAGATTTAAGGTCCAGGGTAGTAAAATATTTAGCATTTCCCAAGTTTGATAGAATTACCGACATATTCGGGATAGGATATTTGTCGTTAATAGTAATTTCATTAAGCTTTCGGAAATCTATCACCATTCGTTTCTTCCTGTTTCCTAATTCGTCCATGCTCGTCTTGTCTACGACCCAAATTGGGTTATTATAGGGTGACCTAGATGGTCGAATAATGTGGTCTGCCAGAAGTTGTCTAATTTCCTCGTTTACAAAGTCCGATACCCCTATTGGGTATGGATACGATTTCGAATATATTGCTTCATCGGTTTGAGTCCGGATCGTCGCTACTATATTTGTGTTATACGGCAGTGATTTTTTTGGGTCTGAAAATACTTCGTTGTTATTGTTAATAATATTCTTAAATTTGGTTCTAACGGATTCTGGTACATTTTTCACGTCAACTATAATATGATTCACATCTTTGCACTTCATGAAACAAATTTTCTCCGAGCCTGCCGCGTAAATAATTGTCCCTTTTTTTAGGTCAATGTTGGCATTAACCTGTTTTAGAAGGTCTAACCCCACAATTGCATCAACTGTTGAAAGATTCTCTAGCAAAAAAAAAGTTGAACAAATTTACGACACATTTTTTATTCATGTCATTTTTTCCGTGAATCGAATGGACTGTAAAGGGATTATCGGTATCCTTGATACCTTTAAGTTGTTTAAATGGTCTTATATAATTTTTCGATGCCCCGGTGTCTATTAATATTTTTATTGTCTCCCCAGCAAGAACCCGTTCTATGAATGGTAGCTGGGAGCATGCCCTAAAAAATTAATGCTTTCAAAATCATTATCGTTAGCATGCTGTTCGATATCTAGAACCGCATCGTCCGCTGTGATGGAATATTGTTCCACCTCATTTGTCACATGGTTGATCCTCTGAATCCTGGATCCCGTTTGTCTGTCCGATCCCGGTTGTTTTTTCTTAGGTTGAAAATTTTGGTTTCGACCGCTCGTGTGCTGTCTGAACCTTGAAGACGATGGGTCAATATCCATTGGTTCTGGAATATCTTGTCCTCTGACTTGACCCGGGTGCCTTTGAGATTGGACGCTATTATAGTATGGGTTTTTCTCGTTAGGTTGATTTTGATTGGGGAATTTCCTAGCATTAATTTTATTATTCTCGTTGATTCTATTAGCAAATGTGGTTGCAAAAACATACCGCTCGTGGTTGGATTCAAGTTCCTGTGCGAGTGCCAATGCTGTTGGTAGGTCCACAGGTCGTGACGAGAATAAGATGTCGCATAGAGGTTTTCTTAAACCTGAAATAAAGGTGCGAAGTGCATCCTTTCTATACTTATCATTTAGCACATGTACGACGTCACTGTCGTACGTCATCAATGTCTTATTCGTCAATAATGTAAGCTTTCGTTCAACGCTATCATAAAAATCCAAAACGGAACCATTACCCTGTCTAAGCGTGCTTAACTCCTGTTCTATTAAATATATTGGTCGTTTATCCGCATATGTAAAATCCAAGCGAGCAATAATAGCTCGAAAATTTAGCACTGTATTAAATGAGGCCAGAACGGCATCTGCCGCTCCCCTTATCTTATTTCTCAGAATGGCCACTGCTTGGTAGTGTTTAGAACTACCATCAAAATTCTCATAAACCTTATATGCAGTATGTGCTGCCTGTCTCCAAGAGACATATTGTTCTAATTTACCGTCGAACTCCGGTAATGATTTTACTAAGTCAAGCGTTTCGTTGCATACCACTGAAGGGTCTATGGCAGTTTCCCTAAATTCTTCTACGTTCACTCTACCAACTTCTAAACTAGCTATTTTCTCAGTTAGTTCGTTAATTTTTTCTGTAAACAATCTAGACTGATGTTGTGTTGCCGCAACTACGGCCCTGTTAATCATAGCTTGTACTTCTTCCTGTGACATCCTTTCTCTATTTCCCGTAATATTTAAACTGTCAAACAAGTCCTCCAAATCACACATAAATTAAAAAATATAGTTTTAGTTTCGTAAAACCGTCAACACACTTTCGCTTTAGCCGGATAGAAAAGGTCAAAACACTGATAATTAAAACCGTTAGCACGATAGCACTATTTTCACTTTTGATATTCTTTTTATTTTTTCCTTCTAAAGCCACTTTATGAAAATTGGAAACTTTACTTACATTCTTTTTTATTCCTTAATATAATTCTCCGTTTGACTTGGTGTTGGCTGGTGTTGGTGGCGGTGGTGGTGGTGCTGTTGTTGAAGTTATAGTTTGATATTCCTGATGAAATGTACGGTTCCTTATCCTGTTGGGCGCCAGTGAAGAAATCTCTATCGTATTTTTTCTGGTAGACTTCTTCTCGTTGGATATCTCTTTCCAATAAGTAAAACGACTGTGTTCTGTGAGTTAGGGTCTTAAACTAAATTTTATTTCCTACCACCAAGTTTGCGTTGGCTACAAAGTGCAACGCAAACATATAACTTAAATTAGCAAAAACGTAAAATATAAAATCGAAGTAGCTGATCATGCAAATCTAAAACGGCGCGTGTCAACTATACGCAGCACCAATACTAAGCTACGTATGAACTAAATGTTGCCGATTAGGCAGATCAGAATCAAAGCGTGTTAACTTACACAAGAAACCTTTTCTAATAGGATAAGTAAAGAAAATACTATAATTTCGAAAATTCAATACTTGAATAGAATCAATTATAATATAGACTTATTAACAAATCAAATTAACAATATAGCGGAAAGCATTATATTAGCAAAATTAAATATTATTTCCAAATTTTTATTAAGCCACAGTTAAATAGAAAATATTTATAAAATACTAAATGGTCAAATACATGAAATACACTCTGTGGAACAATTGTACGAAATTCTTGAATTACAAGCATATTACAATAATTCGAATATTATATTTAACGTAAAAATTCCAAAATTTCATAAAGAAACTTTTACTTTGTCTCATATTATACCTTTACCAATAAATGTAACAAGACAAATATTGTCATCTAAATATATAGCTTATAACAATAATTCCATTATATATTACCAAGAAAAATGTTTAAAATTAGAAAATATTTATGTCTGCAACAACCCTACAAGAAGTGAGGTTATGGAACAATCAACATGTGTGGGTAGACTGATACAGAAACGGCAACCGAAATGTAACCTAAGAGATGTGGAACGATTGGAGACCATTTACCAACCAGAGGATAATCTTATACTATTTATCAACACACCAACAACACTTGTCGAATCCGATTGCAGTAAACCATTTAATGTGACTAATACAACAATACTATATTATGAAAAATGTAGTCAATATTAATGGGCTAACATATGAAGACAAATCACAAACATATCAAGAACATATAAACATAACACTACCTGAGTTTGTACAAATAATTCCTGAAACTGTTATAGAAGAACTTAACATGCAAAAATTGAAATCTTATCAGTTCAGTGACCATGATATGATGTCTACTTTGAAAATAAAAACTACAACTCATCAACATATTACATATACAACTATCGGAATTATAATTGTACTAATTATTATTACTTCAACATACTTAGCGAAGAGAATTAAAATTCCCTACGCACCAAATACGTTTATGATTTAAAGTATCGTTCGACCCCCTACAGATTCCCTGTGGCCCTCACTCTACTCTAAGGGGGGAGGAGTTACCTATGGTCACCAACCAAACCCATGTTAACAACAACAACCAAGTCACCAAACCAATGTTAACAACAACAACCACAACTACAATCACTAACGGAAACAATGTTAACAAGAACAACTAAATTAATAACAAAGAGGTCATCAACAACCAATAAATACAACAACAACAATAACTTCTCGAACAATAATTACTGTCATCAAATTACCAATGAATACACCAAATTACAACACCACCCACAATGTTAACACCTGCAGTCATCAACATACTTACCAAATGGGGGCAGACATGAATAAGCATTTTACCATTTTATTAATTTCACTTTACTTTTATTCTTTAGTTATTTCCTATACTTATTCTTAGAATTAGTTAAATTAATTGAGTTTATTAAAATTACATTTTAGCCACTTAATTGGTATAAAATAGTTGTGACAATAAAATATAGATTATTATTAATCAACGGTTGAAACTAATCGTTTTTAATTTCTTACGTTAACTCGTGCGTTATCATATGATAACCAGTGAGAGCAAAATATGGTGAGACGCCGCTTGACGCGTGGATCGTAAAGAGCATTCTATCTTAGAAAGATTTTCATCCCATCTAGATTGGTCTCTTTGTATGTAACTACGAATGCTACTCAGGATGGTCTGATTAACCCTTTCACTGGCATTTGATTGGGGCGCATGTATAGCTGTTCTTATATGCTTTTTACCATAGGCTTCTAACAGCTCCTTGAATGACTCTGACACGAATTATTTTCCATTGTCTGAGTGCAGAAGTTAAGGCACGCCAAATTTGTGGAACAATTCATCTATGAGATACTTGTTGACATGTTTTGTCGTTGCTTTAGCCATTGCCTTTAAAAGCAGGAATTTGGTTTTATGGTCTAATATGATAAAAATATATGCATTTCCTGTCTTTGAACGTGGGTACGGGCCGAGAAAGTCTATATACCTTTTGAAATGGCCTAAAAGTTAAAACATCTTTACCCATAGGTGGTCGTAAAGTTTGCCTGAGATGTTTTATTTCTTTACAGGTTTCACAGCTGTTTATGTAGTCTTTTATATGTTTTACCATCGATGGCCAGAAAAAATATTCACGGATGTTAAATAAGGCTTTTGCTATCCCTCCGTGTGCGGTGTTATTCTCATGGGAGTTTTTAATTATATCCCTTGTTATTTCTTCCGGTAGCCAAATTTTCCAACAGTTATCTTCATTTTCAATTACATCTCTGTTGAAAAGTGTCTTTTTGTACACTATACCTCCAAGTACTTTTAAGTCTGGTAGTTTTTCAGCATTCTGTTTAATGGTGTCGATTAAGGTCAGGTATTTTCCGCTCTGAAAATTTTTGGGGTCAAGATCCACGATGTTATGAGACATAACTATTTCTTCCATATCTAGTCTGGACAGCATATCGGGTACGATATTTTTAGTACCTTTACGATGTTCAATGCTGAATTTGAAACCTTTCAAACTCCATCGGGCTAGTCGTCCATTAAGATCTTTCTGCTTCATCAACCACTTCAGACTGGAGTGGTCGGTAATGACGGTGAAGTCCATTAGCTCAATGTATTGTCGAAATTTTTCAATGGCCATGACAACGGCAAGACATTCTTTTTCGGTTGTCGAATAGTTTCGTTGTGCCGAATTTAGTTTTTTGAATAATATTCGATAGGGTGTTCACTATCGTCGTCATCTTTCTGCAATAGAACTGCACCTATTCCAACGTTGGATGCGTCACATTTTACGTAAAAGGGCTTATCGAAATTTGGACTGGATAATACTGGACTGGTAACTAACCGGTTTTTAAGCTCTTCGAAAGATTCCAAGGCTTCAGTAGTGAGAATACATTTTTTTGATTTTTTAATGTGTGTCAGTGGTGCTGTGATTGTAGAATAGTCGTGGATGAATCTCCTATACCATCCAACTGTCCCTAGAAATTTTCTAACGTCTTTGGGGCTCTTCGGTGGTGTGATGTTTAAAATTGCCGCGATTTTACAGAGATCTGGTTTTAATTTGCCGCCTCCTACCAAATATCCGAGATATTTCAACTCTTTATAACAAAACTTTGACTTTTCCAAGTTAATCGTTAAACCGGCTGTTGTTAATCTTTCTCCGACAGTTTCCAACATATCTATATTTTCTTTAAAGGTAGATGAAGCAACCAAGAGGTCATCGAGATATACAAATATACGGTCTTTTAATACTGAAGGTATCACCTTGTCCATCAATCGGCAGAAGCGTTGCGCAGCATTACACAGACCGAAAGGCATGACTTTAAACTGGTACTGCGGTCGGCCTTGGACTGTGAATGCTGTCTTTGGTCTGCTAGTTTCGTCCAGAGGAATCTGCCAGAACGCGTCCTTCAGGTCTTTGGCTGAAATGTAATGGGTGTCGCCAAGACGTGCCAAGAGACCATCGATATTTGGGAGGGGGTACGCATCTCTCCTTGTCACCTTGTTTAACTCCCGGGCGTCCAAACATAGTCGATTCTTATTGGATTTTATTACCAATGTTGTGGGGCTGTTCCATTCAGATTCGGTGGCTACTTCTATTACGCCTAAATCGATCATCCGGTCGAATTCTGCGTATGTCAAATTTTGAATGGCAGGGCTGGCCGTATTTTGTATAACATTTAAACTGTAATTTCGCCTTTTCCAATAATATGCGTTGCGCTGGTGTTAGATCATGTATTGGAAGTTCATCTTCAACATTTTCGATCGCATTAATATAATTGTTGTTTATGGAAATTGTAATACCGATCTTCTGCCAAAAATCATATCCTAAAATTAGATGTTGGTGCAAATTTGGGACTAAATAAAATAACATTTTTATCTGTTTTTGACCGCATTGCACTGTTAAATTCGCTTTGCCGATAACGCTGTAACTTTTACCGTCTGCGGTTTTTATTGAAGATTTAAAGTTGAGTATTTCCGTTTTCATTTGCTTAACCTTTTCGATACAATCTCTACCTAGGCAGGTGATTGAGGCGCCACTATCTAACAATCCTTTGAACGGTAACCCGTTCATCGTTACATCTAGGTAAGGTCTTGTGTCATCTACCGAAATAAGGCATGTTGTAGCAATTTCCTTTCTTTCCATTTTTCTCTTAAAGTATCTTCCTCTGATATCCTGAACTTTCTTTTTGACTATAGGTTTGAAATCGTTAAATAACTCTTCCCTTCGTTTTCTATAATTTTCTAAGCGGGTTTCATATGGTATAATTGCTCTGAGCTTTACACCAGAGTCAGAACAATCGCTTCTATATTTGTTAACTATCTGTTTTATGGTTTCGTTATCTAGGTAGGAATTCGGCACCGGTTTTGTACAATATTTTGTTGTATACGACGGAATTTTATCGCCACTGATGTGCTTATTTTTGTTTACGGTTTTCGATGGTTTTGAATTTGTTTCTTAATCAGAATTTAAAGGTATAATTTCCGAATGGCTATCGTGATTTAACTGGATATGACCATGATTAGATTTATTTTTCAAAATTATTTTATTACTTTCAATTTCTTTGCTCGTAAAAAGTTGTGATTCGATGTTGTCAGTATCTCCAAAAACATAACTTAAAAAACTGTCATTTACTGGGTGGGTTTTGGCTTTGAACATGCAACCCCAGTGTGTCCCATGCTCATCTTGATGTTTCTCAAACACCTTGGGCATTTTGGAGTTATTACCCCGTCGAACTCACATTTGTAACAGAACAAATTGCGTTGCTCAAGTGTGCATTCCATAAATGAGTGTCCTTGGATTTTGCAATTCCAGCATTTTAATAGATTTGGTGTCTGTTTTATTGCCTCAATCTGATAATCAGTTTCATTGTTTGGGTATTCGTCAAACTTTAGTTCATTTATGCGTCGATGATAACAACTTCTTTTAATGATGTTTCGCTCAGCTCTTCTGCATTCTTCGAGGAACTGATCAATCGATGGGATATTTATGGGAAAAATCAATTGTGCTAAACCATCTATTAAATTATCTTTCATTATTTTAACGAGTTCATATTCCGGAACCTGGCTGCGCATTTGATTTTTTAATTTGATTATTTCCGTTACGAAATTGTCTGCTGCTTCAGAAGGGTGCTGACGTCTTTCCATTATTTTTCGTTGGATTTCGAAATCGCTTTCGAAATGACGAAACTTTTGGATCAAATGGTATCTTAGTTGGTCCCATTCACAATGTGGATTTTGACGTCGGAAGCTCCAATACCATTCATAAGCATTACCAGTCACAAGTTGGTGAAATCCTTCCATTAGTACACTCCATGCGCAGTTGTAATCGTCTCTTAATGCTTCGACCCTGAATACAAAATCTTCTTACTAGTACCGTCATACTTCAGTCCCCACTTTTCCAATTGGAGAGGAGTATTTTGTCTATATCCTATTGCCATATTTTGGTTGAGTTGCTGAGGGTTTAGAAGATAATGTGGCTGTGGTGTGGGTTGTTGTTGAACATGTGGTATTGATTGTTGATGCTGACCATGTGCTTGAGGTGTTGTGAAAGAAAATTTAGGATTGGGTAGCGGATAATTTTGTGTTGCTGGGACATGTTGATTTGGTGGTATGTCTGATGAAACCCTTTCCGACCTCATGACCTCTCTTACTATTTGTGGAATAACACTCCTTATGCTGTTCTGAATTTCCAGTCGAATGCTGGATATCGGCACTTCCGGTTCATTTACGGTGGCTTGATTCGCTTCTTCTTGAACTCTAGGCATACTTCTATTGTTAAGTGACATGTTGTTTTCTCTTCCTTGGATCGTTATATTGGAGTATGGTGGAGTGGTTATGGCACTATTCGTTCTTGGCGCTGAATTTGCCTGTTCTGCAAAGCCGGGTGGAAAATTTATGTCCAGCAGAGGGATTACCGTCGTTGTTGCTGAGTTGGTATTAGTTTGAAGGCGACAATCTGTTGTAGTTGTTGATTGATTTGAGTTGGTTTCCTTATTTTGTAGTTTACTAGATCGCAGACCTTCCCTAATACTCATGTTTTTTTTCGCTTTTGGTTTGAATTTTTCTAATGGTTGCTATTAATATTCCTATCTGGAACAACCTCGACAGCAGTATACTTATAACGGTTTTGAACGAAAATATGTTTTTGTTTATCCGAGATATGACAAAGGACTTTAATATATAAAAGTGGATAATCAAAATTGTGTCTAAATGCCGAATAAGCTGGGGTAATGATTCTTATAAATTAGATTGTTGAAAAATCGTCTAATGGCAAAATGTATCAAAAAAAATCTATAATGACATCCAAAATGATGAAAAAAGTGATTTTGGATAGTTTTGGACTAAGGGCTTTTGAGATACTATGAGATTATAAAAAAATTTAGGTCACAGTCAACTACTGAAATAATTTGTTTTCGTCTGTCCAATGTTCAGGACTGTTCACAAAAAAAAAGACAGCAAAAACCAAAGGTTTATAACCCCGCCAGAGAAGTGGTTAGTTATGGACAAAGTTAACTTTTTCTTTATAAATGTTTGTGCTGTGATAAAGTTTTCTTTTTGCAATATGATATATGTATGTATATTTTGTTTTATGTGATGTAATATATATACGTATATATATATTTGATTTTATGTAATATAATATATATATATATTTTTTGTTATATGATATATATTTGTGTTTTTATGTAATGGAATATATTTGTTTGTTTTTTTTTTTTTTTTAATATAACATATATATCTTTTTGTACTGTTTTTGGTTTTTATATAATCTATTATATATATATATATTTTTTTATATATGTAATACATATATATGTTTTTGTTTTTATGTCTTATACTATATATAAAATTCATATATAATACATACATATGTTTTTGTTTTTATGTAATATGATATATATATCTTTTTGTCTTTTTGTAATATAATATATATATATACATATATATATCTATAGTTTTTTTGTAATATAATGTTATATATGTTTTTTTTTTTTGTAATTAGATATATATGTATATATTTTGTTTTATGTAACGTAATATATATATATATATATATATTTTTTTTTTGGCATTTATGTAATCTGATATATATATATATATATATATATATATATATATATATTTGTATTTGTATAAAATCCAATATATATATATTTTGTTTATTTTTTTGTAATATAATATATATATCTTTCTGTACTGTTTTTGGTTTTTGTATAATCTGATATATATATATATATGTATATATATATATATATATATATATATATATATATATATATTTGTATTTATGTATAATCAAACATATATACTTTGTTTTTGTTTTTTTTTTTTTGTAATATAATATATGTTTTTGTTTTTATGTAATATAATATATATATATATATATTTGTTTTTTTTTTCAGACAATAATAAATCGTACTATAATGAAGGTTTATATTGAATGGTGAGGTTTTTTTTTTTTTTTTGAAAGTTGATGAAAACGACGACTTGGTGCTAAGATCCACAGAAAATGTTTGAATAATTAAATTTGAATCAATAAATTTGATTATTTATAATTTATGGTAAATTAGAAAAATACATTGGAATCGATTCTAAATTATTCTTTGGACAAAGAAAATTTTATAAATATTTAAAAAAAAATACTTTAAATTTTAACCATATCCCTTTGTTGTTAAAATTGTTTTATTTTTTAGTCAAATGCAATTAAATTATTATCATTGTTTGAGTCATTTAATTTCGCCCGTCTTCATAACCAGAATCATCGCGAATAACCTCTTAGCTTTTAGCCGTTGAGTTATGACGTATGATTCAACTTATAAATTAAGTAAAATTTAGATGGCTCTCGGGTAGGTGGTGCTTTTTCCTTATCGTCGCAACTCCAGCATGATACTTAAGGATATCTTCCGGGACATACGATAAAAAATAAACGTCATACCCTCGATGGTTATGTGCATATTTAACGCATGCCTGCATGTTGGCTGGCCAAATGTAATGAGACATGTAAATTCTCTTTCATTCATAATTCAAATCATTGCGAATAACCTCTCGGCATATATGTAGCTATTGTGTTATGACATATGATTCTGAATTATAAACTAAGTGGTATTTAACTAACTCTCGCATAAAATTATGTTTTTCTAATTTTTTTCTGATATCATCGCAACTCAGGCATGATATTTATGGATATCTTCCGGACATACGATATCAAAATAAAATAAACAAAAAATCCTAATATACGATTATGTACCTATTTGACTCAGGCCCTACGTTGGGCGCCAATTTTTGTAATGAGACGTTGTTTTTAAAACGTAATGTGTTTGAGCGGAGGCGGCACTTAGATGTGGGCTGCGGCTGTAGCTCGCTGGAATGGGGGGTTCTTTATTTCCCGCTCATTGACAAAAAAAAAGAAGTGCCATATACCACAAACCAAGTAACCCTAAAAACAACCAGAGTTGACCAGGAATGCTGTGTGAAAAAAAGATAAGATAACATTAATTACATTTTGGTTGTCAAATTTCAGTGATATGGTGTGGATTTCCCAAGTCGATTTGGGGTAGGATGTGGGTGTTATCATCCTATAGGCTGCCCGCTCCTTTAGCGTTTTATTTCTGCTACCCATTGACATTCTGTGGCCTAGATGATTCTTTTAAGAATGCCCCCTTGATTTAACTAGTTTTGCACCAACCTTAACTCACCTCATTTCCACCTTTCTAAATAATTTAGAACATTTTACCTCTTTTAATTACTTCATTATAAATACTTTATTAAAAGATGCCATCATTTTTTTGCATGATCTACATTAACATACATATATATATAAATTTATATATATATTTACTTGTTTACAAAGATTGGCACTTGTGTTCCTTATCCTTTTTTTGTTTTTTTTTTTTGTGTTTTAAGACAATTTTTTTTGAAACTTTCTCATATATGCATGTGAATTTTAATTATCGTAACTTTACAATATCTAAAAAATATATTATTTTTGTTATTGTTTGTTCCGATTCTTAAATACAAATCTTAAAAACAAATCTTAAATACAAATCTTAAATACAAATCTTGAATTCAAATACGAGTAATTAAATATATATATAAAAAAAAGGAGGTGACTTACGACTTATCGTTCGTTCGTTGATTAGGTTATTTAGGTCGATGTCGCTATCGCCGTGTAGCTGAGTTTGTGGTTACTAGTACTGCTAGATCTGTTGGTTGTTTTTGTTGATGTTATTGTATTTGAAGATGATAGTTGAGGCAGCTAGTTCGGGTGGATGTGGCAGACGTCGTTGGATCTGATGATCATTGTTGAGGTTGCTGTCTTAAGTGTTAATGCTGTTAACTGTTTATTGTTGTTATACTTTGCGGTTGGTGACACGATTTAATTATCTTTTTACCATACTAGTTATAAACTTTAGTCTGTTGCCTAGTTTTAGGTTGTTGTAATTTGGAAAGTGACATATGATTTTAATCTTAACTTTTATTTTCTTTATAATTTTTAGTCTATTGCATAATTTTAAGTCATGGTAATCCAGGAAGCGCTTCACAATTTTAATCTTAACTTTTATATATACATATATATTTTTTTTATACCTTTTAGTCTATTACATAGTTTTAGGTCGTAGTAATTTGGAAAGTGATACACAATTTTTAATATTTAACTTTTAACTAATAAAAAAAATTTTATTTTTTTGTTTTACAACTTTCATAACCTATAACTTCTTTGTGTTGTTGTAACTTTTCATGTGAACGGAATTGGTTGGTTTTTCCTTAGATCTTTCGTGAAATGTGGTTTCTGCTGTTAAGTTTCTATTCAATTATATTTGTTGAACGTGTTTCGTTTTTTTTTGTTCGTATAGTTGATTTTTTTAACGATTCAATGAAGCTGTAACTTAGCTTGATTTACTAAAAACGATTTCTACTTATTTCGACAAATTTTATTTCTTTTAGTCACTGTCTTTTTAATTCTCATTTATCCTTACTTTATGAACTGTTATTCACTAATTCCTTTAAATCTTCCTACAGCTCTTATCCTTTTTCGCTATCGTTGTCACTTGTATAATTACCCACGCTAGATTAAATTTTTATGGCGTCATCTCAAACTATCTAACTTTTGTTTGACTGTCCTTCGTCTGACCTTTTTTTGACCGCCGCCCTCTTCAATGACGTATTTGTCAAATCCTTCGTTATATTTTAATTTTAGCATTAGATTTATTGACACAACATTCAAAGGGTAAAATTGCATTCTACAGACGTCAAGTTGCTACAATCGAGGCAATGGACTTGAACGAAATAACTGTTATAAGCAAGCTTATCAATGTTTTCACAGGAAAAAGAAGAGAACTTAGCAATTTCATAACAAATGTAGAATTAGTGAAGGAAACCATACCTGCACCGAAACAGAATGCATTTTTCAATTTTGTGTTCAGGACATGTTTGGATGCTAAGGTTCAGAATATGGTAAGCCAAGAAACTGTTCCAGCAACAATGGCGGACTTAATAACAGCATTGAAGAGAACGTACAAGCCAACGGGAAACTGTTTTGAATAGGGTCACTCGATTGACACAAAAAGGAGAATCAGCTAGGGAATTCGCAAACAAAATACCGGAATTAATTTCAGAGCTTAATGAAATCCAAATATTAGAGGTCGGAGAGACAGACGGAGCTTCTATAGTGAGGACAAATAATATTATAGCGTTTAACACTTTCAAAACCGGTCTAAGTGATCAACAGATTTTGTCAACGCTGAATGCCAGCAGAGTAACGAATTTCGTTAACGCATTAAAGGTTGCAGAAAAATCGGAAATTGGTTCAACACAGAGGCAAATATTGTATGCTAACAACAATTATGCTGCAAATAGACAGCAACGACCGAAATGCAATAACTGTGGTTCAATGCATGGCGACAGATGTGTGTTGTTCGGGCAACCAAAGCTTCAACAGCAACAGAAAAACAAGAGTATAAATAGGAATAACAATAATAATAATTACCGCAATAACGGCAATAATGGTAATAACAATGGCAACAGAGGTAATAATAATTACTATAACAATAGAAATAATAGCAACAACGGAAATAACAATGGACAACATTACAATAGAAGTTTCAACACACATAGAGCAGAGACTCAGGGAAGCTTCCAAATGCCGGAGATTGCGCAGAAAGAATTCCATGGGGCATGAATTAGAAATAAAAAAAATATTTAGAATCTCATCAAATCTCAGAAATTACATCAAACTAAATATATTGAATACAGATCATACGTTAACATTTTTGATTGACACAGGAGCAAATGTTTCTTTGTGCAAGCGAAGTTTTTTTTACCGTTATGATGTGAATTCAAGTGATGATTACTGTTTAACAGGAATATCAAAGGAACAAGTTAGATCTATCGGTTCCACAACGATGAGAATGAATGTAAATGAGACAATAATAGAACATAAAGTGCAATTAGTAGAAGGTGATTTTCCGATATACACTGACGGAATCCTGGGTAGAGATTTTCTATCAGAATTTTAATGTAGCATAGACTGCGATAAAAACATATTGACATTATCACGAGCGATGGGAACATAGTCATTCTTATACATGATGATATAGTTGAAATAAATCGTATAAGAATACCACCAAGAAGCGAAATTGTAGTACCTTTTGATATGGACATAAAGGAAGATAAAGTGATAGTGAACAGAGAAATCACTGAAGGTGTATATTTGACAAACACAATAATACCAAGAGATGGTAACAAACATGGAAAGATTCTAAATGTAACAAATGATATAAAGATCATCAGAAATCTCAGAGTGGAGACAGTACCACTGGAGAATTATGAAATTGTCAAAGTTAACAAGAACACAGATAAAGGTTACAACTCGTATTCGAAACATAGATTTTTAAAATTATTGAAGAGTTAAAATTTGAACGACACTGACAAGGAAAGTCAAATTGAGCTAAAAAACATTGTAGAAAAATATCAACATGCATTCCATTTGGAAGGCGAAAGGTTAACCTCAAATAATTTCTACAGACAAACATTTAATTTGAACGATAATAAACCGGTGTATATAAAAAGTTATCATTTACCTCATGCACAGACTGAAGAGATAAATTCCCAAGTACAAAGGTTATTAGATGATGGGATAATAGAGTCATCAATAAGCCCTTGTAATTCTCCTTTATTATTAGTTCCAAAAGGGGAACACACTGATTTAAAACAAGTAAGAGTGTTAAATTCGGCTGTGCCGAATCTTTGATACCTCCACCTAGGTTTGAGTATTGATAATAAATGTAAACAACATATTTGAAAAAGTAAACAATATGTTAAACTTAATACCAAATTATTATAATTATATTCTAAGAGTTGGTATATAGAGCTCTCTCACCACCGTCCAACCAGTCCAGACACACACTAGCGACATCTACATTTTTCTTTGTGAATTACAGAAATTTTCATAATATTTTTACAAGCACTTTCAGAGGAAACAACTATATTAATATAATATGCTGTCACCCTTATACACGTTGTATATTTTTTTTATTATTTATTTCTGCTTATTCATTGTCACAAATTGAAATTTCTGTGGGCAAATTAACGCGTTGTTATTGCAGTTAATTGTATTATAAATTGAAATAAGTGTTTTAAATAAGATTTACATTATAACTGATATTTGCTGACAAAATAATAATGTAATTAAAGTGAGTGTGTTTAACATAACACATTACAGGTAATTTCATTAAAACTCGAAATATAAATAAAATATATTGGAAATAAATAAAACTAATTTATATTTCTCGTTTAGATAAATCTGTTCCCGATTGCGTTGAAACCTTATTTGGAATATAGCATATGATGCTAAAGAAGCTAGTGAACCTAGTAGTACTTTTCCTGACTATTGTTACTGTTTATGGCTCTTAAACTTCGTCCAAATCTCCACTGCTACACTACACCCAATGGTGAAGAAGCGCCGGGTTATACGAAATTTGAACAAGCTTTGAAATATAAATTCCGCGGCAGATCGTACTTGTTGCAAGCCATTATTTATGCCTCATACTCCCAATAGATTGTGTTTAGAATTCTGGGTGATGCTGTATTGGATTATTTGATAAGGCTTTTGTATGAAGACCCTAGGCAACATTCACCTGGAGCCTTAAACGATTTGAGATCTGCTTTAGTTAACAATACCGTATTTGCGTAATTAGCTGTAAGGCATGAAAACCGCAAATATTTTAGACACATGTCTCAGGTCGTAACGAAGCTATTGATCGTTTTGTGCGTATTCATACGAAAAATGGTTATAGTATAAACGAAGAGGTTAATATTATGAAGACGTTGAAATACCAAAGGCATTAATTAGGTGATGTTTTCGAGTCTGTTGCAGGTGCGATATTTTTAGACTCGAATATGTCTTTAGATGCTGTGTGGTTGGTTTACTATAATATGATGAGTCCTGAAATTGAACAATTTAGCAATTCGGTGCCAAAATTACAAATAAGGGAACTACTTGGATAAGAACCTGAAACTGCCAAATTTATGTTATTTTTTATGCTTTAACATTTAAATTGTACATGGGATCAAATTTTTAATTTTCAGCAAACCCGAAAAATTAACTGATGGCCGACGTGTTCGTGTTACCGTACAAGTTTTTCGGTAGAAAATATCGGATTGCCAAATGTACTGCTGATAAATGTGCTTTACGTCAGTTGAAGAATTTTTTTATATTTTAATCTATGTTGTGTAGTTAGATCGAAAAATTCAAAAAAATATATACATTTCATTATGTTAAAGCATCAAAAAAGTTTTTCAAATAATAAACCATTCTTTTGTTTTAGTTTTGAAATAAATGCCCGTAGTTTCGTTTTATTTTTGCATAGATGCAGAGATAGTTAAAAATTTACATCAAATTCTAGTATTAAATTAAAGCAATCAAAAGGAACTAATGTTGTAGTTAGAGGTTTAACTTTAACCATTTGTAGTTTTGGCTTTACTTTCGACTTTTTTACGCGTTTTAAGCGATCTATATATTACTTTTCATAAATTGAGCATACATTGTCATCATTTTGGGGACATCATGCTTAAAAACGGTGGAAATCTACAAATACATTTTTTATTTCATCCTTCTCTTATATATTAAAATTTGTTTAAGGCTTGATGGGCTTTTGTGGAATATGTAGGTTGCGCTACCATTTCTGCTAATGGTTGGTCGTTCATTCCTACTAAGATTTATTTGCTTTCGAGCTGTTGAAAATATAATTCACATATTTTATTAAATTGAAAACATAATTGCACCAGCTTACATTTTTTCTATTCGTATTGATTTTGTTGCTTCTATTGTTTACTTTTATCAAAATTAAATCCTCCATTAACTTCATTCCAAGGTGTACAAGTCCGTCTACTTACAGGAATGAAAAAAGTAGAAAATTAATGTTTTATGTATGAAGCTAACGGTATAGTACCCAATGTGATGGGAATATTACCAGACAAATTACGATGAGAAGCATTACACGAACTCTACATGCAAGTCATAATCAAATACCACAATTCAACTTGCGAAAAGTTTCGTCACCAGCAACTGGACCAATGGTTAGCTTAGCTATAGTAATTTGTGATTACTTCCTTTCGGCCCTGGGTTGAGTAGTATTGTATGCAATTGTTTTAAAACAAATTTTTACAAGCATCAGCAAAACCCTCCAAAATGTCACTCAAAACCTTAGAATTGGCTTTTGTCTCATCCAACTCCTATTTTAACTCAGCCAACTTTTTATGTTGTTTGCGTTCCTTTTTCGATAAACTCAACAAACGTTGACAATGAGCCTCCAACTTCTTTTCTTTCAATTCATTTTCTTTCTCTGCATCTACATAAACATTTTTTATCTTCAAAGCCCACAAACAAGTTATACATTCCAAGTTGAAATTGTTGTTTTTGGCGTTGAATAAATGATTTACGCGACGTACATATTGTGAAAAGAGTCATGTGAAGCTTTTTATCATTGGCAAACACAAAACGGAAACAATTCTTAATATCATGTTTACTTTCATCATCACCAGCAGCATGCTTACTTTTCGTTGTTTTTGCCTCTTTTCGATTGCAAAAATTTCGAATCTTCACCATCCAGCATGTCGGCTACATTATCCAGCATCTTCATATTGTTCATCATCGTTGTTTTGCTTCTTCCTTCTTGGCCGCCTTTTTTTGTGCCAGCAATAGTAATTTTTGCTTTCTTCCTTCGGCCCTGACTTGAGTAGTCTTGAATGTAATTGTCTTACGTAAAACAAATCACAAGCTATGTGTTTTAATATACACCTTTTATACATATTTTTACATCAAAACAGATAATACGATATTATTAATGTTTTTTAAATGTTTATCAATAGCAAATACTCACTATTTTTTCCATTATTATTGTTTTTTATGCTTGTTACAAACATGTGTAGCTGTTCACTTGCACACATTATATTTTGTATATTTTATTTTTTAATCTCTTTCTCAAATTTGTTAGAGCAATTCTAAGAAAAAAAAGGTAAACAAAGCCATACGGTTCGTGTTTACTTTTTTGACAGCTGTCAAGTTGTCACGACTGTGTTAGGCTGTGTCTCTCACATTAGTAAATAGCGCTCCAGCGAGGAAAGATCGTTTTCGTCTTTTCTATTATTTCGAATAAAAGAAAACACCTTTCGTTTTTGGTCATCGTGGTTCCTGATCGGCATGCATTTTGGTTATATACCTATATGCATGCGTTTCCGGTTATATGACATAATTAGTTAATTAATTTAGTCAAAGTTTTTGCAAATTAAATAGCTCGCCCTAACCTCCATTGCGAAGGTAATGGTTGTGTAGGGCGGCTATACGCATTAAATCGTGTTAATGGGAGATGGCTGTATAGTTTCTTTTAACTGGCCAAATAATTCTTCATTGCGGCCGTATAGGTCGGATCGAGTAACAAAATAATAACCAAAAAGAAGCTCTCTCCTTTTTTTTTGTTAAAATATTGCCATATTTCGAAAATAAAGTTTTTTTTGATTTTGAATTAAATTATGTTAATAAAATATATTTTCATTTATTGACTCCAAATACTACTACCTGGGAATTATTATCGAACTTCTATGTTTTTCCTTGCCTAATATGAAGTCAAATTTTGAAGTCATCATGAACACTGGTTCAAATTAGGGATGCCAAAAGCAAAAAACCAAATGTCCCAAAAATTTTAAATAAAATAATTTATCTTTATTGTCTGAAAAACTTAAAATTTTCATCCAAAAAAATTTTGAAAAATAATATATAAATAACATTCTCATCCAATTGCGCTTTATTTATGTAACAATTTTTATGTTCGCAATTCTTAAATATCATTTGAGGTTTTCTAAACTTCATTGAATTTAAATTAATATTTTCTTATCCTGAAATGCTATTAATGTCTACTCAATCGCAATATTTTTTTTTTTTTTAATTTCAGTTGATTTTTTAAATGTAAACATATTTAGTTTTTTCTGAATTTCAGTTTGTGTTTAAAGAATAACATTTATATTTTAAAAATTCAGTTGATGTGTTCTAAATTTCAAGTTATTATTTCCGACGTTTTAATATGATTTTCTGAAATTCAATTGATACTTTCTAATTTATAATAGGAAATCTGAATTCCAATTTTTAGAATTGATATTTTCTAAAATTTGAATGGAAAATTTAAAAGGTGCAATTTTGTATTTATGTCAATAGTAATGCTTTAGTAATTATAAACAATTTTTAAAAATTATATGTAATCGCAATCAGATATTTTGTAGGTAAAGCAGAATAATAATTTTATATATCTATGTAGAATTGTTTTGAAAGCAAAAAAAAACTCATAGATGAACTCGGTAACTCCATTTTGTAACACAACAAAAAGTTAATATGCCAAACTTATGGTCATATTTGTAAAAGAATAATGGAAAAACGTATTGTACAACAAAAGACCAGCCCTGTGTATACTCTTAACATTGTTGTATTTGATATCTAATTGAAAATGTTGACATTCATATTAAAATAGAAATAACAATTGCAAAGTTGATTAAAACAAAAATTGCAGCGCCATCTACTGTGGCATAGCAAGACTGAGCAAAATGAAGTGACACTGTTTGTTAATACAAAAGATGTGAATTTTCCCTAAAACAAAATACATATTGGAGAATTTTATATAAATAAAATAATATGAGTTATTTCTAACATGCGGTTATTATGAATATATAGTACATGTGTAGAATATATGTATATTATTTTGTTATTTAATATATGTATGTATATATATGTATGTAAATATTACACACAACAAATACGTCAAAAGTTGTTTTCGTGTTTTCTTTAAATAAATTAATGCGTAAAATTTTGTTTGGTAAATTTACATTGTTTTTATTTTATCAACAACTAGGTAGTTTAATATTATTTACTTTAGATGTTGGTGAATTTTTACTCCCTTCATATTAACTCGTAGTGTCTGTTTGTCGAAAAAATTTTGGATTGATTTTTAACCCCTTTCCAGTGACCCAATCGATCTAAAAGTTTGCACGCAGGCTCGTTACGATTACAAAAATGATCTAACAAATTTTTTTAGTGATGCCAAAACAATGGAAACTTTAAAATTTTTCTACCAGAGTTGATGAAAGAAAATTACAAGGGGTTAGTTTTTATAATATTATTACCACAACGACCACAAAAACAACAATTACAGCTATGACAACAACACAACATTTAGAATAACAACAAGAACACCGATTTTAATGATTTTTGAAACAGAAAACTTCACATGATCTCGTTTCGTCATTCCCACTAAAAATGATCACACTAGCTGTCGAATTGAGACCGTGATCGTGACAAGAACAACATAGAAAATCATATTTTTTCAAGACTTTTTTTAGTTCTTCATTCAGATCTCGGGCCCTATTCAACCGATTTGGACGCTTTTAAATAGCAAACCTCACAGAAACTCAATGAATCATTTTTTATACGAACGAGCACCTTAGCTGCCCCATTGAAGTTATCATCTGAAGTTGTATATTTTGATCACTTAATAACTTCAAAGGGTATAAAACCAGATCCTGGTAAATTTAATGCGATACATAAGTATCCAGTACCTAAAAACGCCGATGAGAACTTTCTTAAATGAAATACTAAAAAGGGAGTGAAATTTGAATGGACAGAAAAACGTCAATCTGCTTTTGAAATGGTAAGTCAACCAGTCCTACAATATCCAGATTTCGACAAACCATTTATCATGACAACCGATGCATAGAATTTGATCTTTAGGTATTTTATAGCTTATAATTGTCATTATTTGTTCAATTACCAGTAAAGGTATCTGCTTACAAAATACACCACCCTTTTGATATATTTGCAAGTAAGAATGTCAATACACAGAGGATGTAATTCATTTGTAACCTGGGTTTTTTATTATCATACCTTTTTATTATACATAACGATGCACTAATGCAAGTAGTAAAGAAAGCACACACAGGTAATTGATTTGTATAGTGGGTTTTTTATATATCATTTTAGGTAGTAATGCACTAATGTCATTTTCTTACCTTTTTATTTTACCTAGAAACATAGTATGATGACTTATGAAAAGGCTTATAAGAAAGTGACATTTGAATACAATCTCAATTGCTATAATATATTTCAGCAATAACAGTCGCAAATAAAAATATTCAGAAAGATATGGGGAGCGCCAGTTATAAAGAACTGGCCGAAGAGTATTTTAGGAACAAATACCAGGAAGATGTTCTTAGTTACGATAAAATAAATTTAAACTTAAATTCGTGTATCATCGAAATACAAGAGCAAATTGAAAATCTATTTCACCCCTCAGAATTACCTTCTTTCAAAAATTTTCACGCATCGGCAGATCATTATTAAATTTTTAAAAATCAATTCCAACTCCGATTAATCGGCGATACTTCGATAATCTCAGTGTCCCAATGCGCAAATCCGTCTAAAAACGATTCATCGCGGTCTTATTCCTAGCTAGTAAGCATGTGCGATTCTCATCTCTAGAGCCACCAAGACTGGTTCTCGGCATGCTCTTTTGTGCAAAGATTAGAGAACATGGGCAAGAGCCTGGAAAATATTTAACAGCATTTTTGGATGAGTTGAAAGAAAAAATGGTTACTACAGGGACATAAAAATTTCTTCCAATAACCCATCACAAAATAGTTTCCAGAAAGGAAAAGACGTTTTTTATGCACAGTGGTAAAGAACCTTTATAAACGGTTTGACGACCGACACCATTGAAACATTTTGAAATTTCGACTTGGTGTTAAGCCCGTCTGTTCCTCCATCAAATAAATCTGTTGATGAAGCCATGGATTGTTTGATGAAAATATATTGCAATAAAGAACTATACCCTATATAGTAGCATTCACCCTAAACAGGATAAGTTACAGAATGAATGGTATGAAGTGAAATTTATGTTTGAAAAAAACAGGGCCAAAATGGACATTCAAAAATTTTGCTCGTGGATTTGCATGTCAAATGAGCTGGGATATGCTGAGGATGAGTAGTGCATGTATGCAGAGTACATGAAATAGTTAATGATTGCCTTAACTTTACGAGTCTCTACTGCAGCTTGCGAAACAGGATTTTTATGCCAAAACCGCATAAAGAATGATAATCGAGCCAAACTTGGTGATAAACATGTGTAAATCCTTTCAAGGACTTCTTGCGAAGGCCCTGACTTTTTATTTGAGTAAAGAAAATGATGTTGATCAATGTGAGATGGATTTCGCTACTGCTGAAAAAAGTGGACACAAAAAGTAAATGTATCACAGTTTTATTGATGCATATCACTGTTAAATATCACTTTGTCATATTTAAACATAAACAGTAGAAATTAATGTAGTCAAAAAATTTGTTTTGTTGTAGTTATAAAAATACCCTTAAGTTTATGAAAACACCCATTAAAATTTTAGGAAGGCGTGAAAATACCCTTTGAATATTCTGAACTAGCGAATACTGGGAACAACTATAATCTCCACTTGATCACACAGCCGAGCGCTTGCTACAATCAATAAAAGGAACTGAGTTAAAGAAATATGGAAACACAACGTTAATTCTTTTTTGTAAATGGGGATGTGATGGTCTCGGGACAAAAACTATACAAACAAATAGTATGTGAAAATATTTCGGACTCAGATATGTTAATGTTATCATTTGTACCATTGCGATTGAAAAAGATTTTGGAAGAATCAGAGCCTGCGACTAGTACAACGCAAACAAAAGATATTTGGAAAAATGAGACAACATCTTCTACGCAATACTGCAGGCCCAATCTAATTTGAATTCCAAAAAGAAACTCATGATGCCATTAACAAAGAAGTTACTGATATCAAGGCCCAAATTGCAACACTACAGTTAGATGGGCAGTAAATTGAAGTAAGCTACCAATTAATGGTGACAATGATAGATGGAAAAGTAGGCCAGGCTTTGACTAACACGAAGGCTGCATCCAGCTGCATCATATGCCAAGCAACATCAGGCCAATTAAATCAAGTCCCGACAAAATCACTAGATAATACTGATGCATATGAATTTGGATTATCATCACTACATGCAAGAATACGACTTATGAAACATATGCTAAAAATAAGTTATGATTTGGATTTCAGTTCTTCAGGATCAATAAGAAACGACGAAACCAACAAGGAGTTAAGTAGTTCAAAAAAGAAACATGTTCAAGATGAATATCGCAAATTTAGATTGATTATAGATCAGCCAAAACAAGGGTCAGGCAATACAAATGATGGCAATACCGCAAGAAGATTCTTTTCAGATCCAGAAACAGCATCTGAAGTAACAGGAGTGGATTTAAACCTTATTTTCAGATTTAAAATAATCCTAGAAGTACTTGCGTGCAATGAAGAAATTGACTCTAGAAAATTTGGAGATTATGCTAAGGAAACTGCAGAAATATACAACCAACTACCCATGGAGAAATATGTCTGCAACAGTTCACAAAATCCTTTATCATGGAGAAGTTGCCATTAAATATCATTTGGTGCCACTTGGAGTTATATCAGAGAAGGCTCAGGAAAAAAGGATAAGGATTACAGATTTTATAGAGAGCACAATACTAGAACAATTTCGCGTAATTCCACAAATGAAGATCTGTTTAATATATTATTGCCATCGCCAGATCCGCTCATCTCCAGTATTCGAAATCAGTGGAAAGTGGAACATCGGGATTTAGATGAAGAAGTCAAAAAACTACTAAAGAACAGAAATAACAGAACAAAATATGGAATATTTGCAATCAATATTTGAATCAAATTAATAATAGTTATAATTGCATGAATAATATTTATAAGTACGAAAAACAAAAAACATAGTATTAGTAAAACACAATAATAAACAGAACCTCCCTGATTGATCTACGGATCATGAATTAATATAAACTTCCTGAAAATTGTGCAGTGAGCACAAATGAAACGCACTCGATGACGGTTTTTGACGAATGAATATACAAAGCGATTTATTAATTTCAGATTCTCTCTTTTTTACTACAGACTACGAGTACTAAAGAAGTTAAAGGTATATCAGCTGTGTGAAGAGCTGCTAAAGTAAAAGAAATTAGCAAAAGATTAGTTCATTTTAGGTCTATGCAAAAAGTATTTTAAAAATGAAGTTTTTTTTTTAAAGAAAACTGAAATTATATGACTCGATATAAAACAAAATTTTATAAATTGAAATGTGCTCGAACATCCTGGCGCGATTGAAAGAACCCTCTTTCAAGGCTTCACCAACAAGGCTAATTTGTGAATAGGGCGGCGATAGATGCCTTTAGTTGTCTTGAGATCAGCCACACGAATTTTTCCATCTTTACCGGGGATGACGTTGGTGACGCGACCAATTAGCCACTGTTGCGGTGCCATGTTTTCTTCCTGAATCAAAACAAGGGTACCGGGCTCAAGGTTAGCTGTTGAATTGGTCCATTTGGTACGTTGAATCATTTCGTCAATGCATTCGACTGACCACTTTTGCAAGAATTGTTGTTTGACGGCTGCGATTCGTTGCCATCTTTCAAGATAACTTATCTCAGCGCAATCGATGAATCGTTGAGGAATGGCATTTATTGGTCCGCCAATCAATAAGTGTCCAGGCGTTAAAGCTTCAAAATTGCTTGGATCGCTGGACTGCGAAGATATAGGCCTGGAGTTCATTACGCTTTCGATCTCTACAAGCGCCGTTGTAAGCTCTTCGTACGTAAGTTTGGCACCAGATAAAGTGCGGTACAAGTGGCCTTTGGCAATTTTTACAGCGGCCTCCCAAATGCCGCCAAAGTGGGGTGCCCTGGGAGGAATAAAATGAAATGATATAAAATTAGTTGAACAATAATTATGAATGTTGGTTTGATATGGTTTGCTCATAAATGCATTTTTAAGTTCTTCAAGTTTGGCATCAGCTCCAGCGAAATTCGTGGCGTTGTCGCAAAATATGTCTGAAGGTAAACCACGTCGACCAACAAGCCTCTTAAGTGCCGCGATGAATGCGTCTGATGACAAATCGGAAACTGCTTCGAGATGAACAGCTTTGCTCGAAAAGCAAACAAATACTGCAATATAACATTTGTAAGGTCGTTTTCCACGGATCTTGAGGTAAGTATTGATAGGCCCGCAGAAGTCTACACCACATCTAAGGAAGGGACGCGATGCTGAATTGACGCGCTCTGCTGGTAAATCACCAATAATCTGCTTTAGCAACAGTGGGCGAAAACGAATGCATCTCACACACGAACGAACAACTTTTCGTTCGTGCATTGACGATCCAAAAGGTTTGTCGTATGAAAGTGACTAATGCCTTTGGGCCTGCGTGATAATTTGTTTCATGCAGGTGTCTGACTAAAATTGACGAAAAATTGCCTCTGCTAGGCAACAAAAATGGACGTTTTCGATCTCTTGGAATATCAGCGTTTATAAGTCGACCTCCAACGCGCAGAAGAGGGAATGAGTCGACTTCTTCCATAAAAAGTCCAAGTGATTTCGATGAATTTTTTAAGTCGATGTTTTTTCGGATACAATCAGTTTCGTAAGCAAAGTAGTGCCTTTGGATATTCCAAACGAGACAATAAAGCGAGTGTTGAAGCTCATCAGGTGTCACCGATTGATTTCTGTTGGTGGCTGCCTTTTTTGCTAGTCGTGTGAATCGGAATAGCCAGCTGACTATGCGTAGAAGTCGTATGTAGGAACTCGTATTTTTAACGAGATAAAGAATGACGTTGCTTTCGACAGCACATGTAAAAGATGCCTTTTTGATTGCGTAGTCAGCTTCTTCACTATTCAGCTCAATTAACGATGTACGTGGCCATTTTTCTGGAATTTGGTGCAAAAAAAAAATGGGCCAGTGAACCAGATGGAATCTACCAGTTCAGTCAAGGATGTGCCACGAGTGATGATATCGGCAGGATTGCTGGTAGTTGGAACATGTCGACAGTTGCAATTAGTAGTGGACTCCTGCATCTCAGAAATGCGATTGCCAACGAAAGTTTTTAGTGTTGATGAGTGAAGCTGTAGCCAACGCAGCACGACGGTCGCATCTGTCCATAGAACAATGTCTGGCTTCAAATCGCCGAATAGTGGTGCAATTTTCTTGTAAAGACGAGATAGCAGATGCGCGCCGCATAGCTCCAGCTCAGGAAGCGTCCTCTTTTTAACTGGCGCAACTCGACACTTTGCTGTGAATAAATGAACAGAAATATTACCATCATTATCGCACACTCGGACGTATACGCAACAGCCATATGCGCGGATCGACGCGTCGCTAAAACCATGTAGCTGAAGACTAATAAATGAAGCCTTTAAAACGTATCGAGGAATTTTGACCATATGAAGATTTTCTAAGTCGTTGATGAAGTTTTTGAATTCATCTTTGTTTATTTGTGGAACCTCTGTGTCCCATTCGATTTTCGTTATCCAAAGGCTCTGCAATAATACTCTTGGTTTTACGATGAGAGGTGCCAATAACCCCATAGGATCAAAAATTGAAGATGAAAGCGATAAAAATGAGCGTTTTGTGTATGTTGTGTATTTTTGATTTGAAACGAAAATAATTAATGATCCTGCTGTGGATCCCACGAAATTCCAAGCGCATGTGTGACTAATGGTTCATCTATGTTCAGATTGATGGGTTCTAGCAATTTGTTTCGAAAATTTGGATGATTCGATTGAATTTTTGCCAACTCAAAACCACCCTTTTGAGCCTTTGGAGCCTGTTAACATGTCGTCGACATAGAAATGTTGGCGCAATATATTCGAGCCTACATTGAACGAATCTTTCCATTTGTATGCAAGAAATTGTAGACTGCGAATTGCCAAAAAGGGCGAAGCTGACATGCCATATGTTACCGTATTCAACTTGTAAGTTTGAATAGGTTGATTTTCATTTTCGCGCCAAAGAATGAGTTGAAATTGTCGATGAGATGGGTGTACTAAGACCATGCGGTACATTTTTACTATGTCGCCGGTAAGTGCATATTTGAACAAGCGAAAACGCAATATTTGCATATGTAGTTCGGGTTGTATAGTTGGTCCAACTAACAAAATTTCGTTGAGCGATTTCTGAGACGATTTGGCGGATGCATCGAACACTACCCTTAACTTTGTGCTACTACTATTGGATTTAAGTACGCAGTGGTGGGGTATAAAGTAGTGTGGTTGTCTCAAATCTACATCATCTGCGAGCGACATATGGCCTAAATGCTCATATTCTCTCATGAATTGCACGTATTGTGCTTTGACATTCGGATTGTGGGCTGAGCGTCTTTCAAGCGATTTAAAACGTTTTAAAGCTAAACTATGAGAGGAACCAATAGCTGATGGATCTTCCCTGAATGGAAGCTTTACCACCAACTGACCATCGAATTGAATTTGTGTATTTGTAATAAACGAAGCTTCGCATACTTGTTCTTCGAATGTCCATTTCTTGCTCACTGATTTTACATCCTCTAATGTCCAAAATATTCTAGCTGGTGATTTAGATTTTCATCCTCCAGTGTGGAAATGCAGCATTGCTGTACGCGTGTCTTAGACATCAATTTGTAGCGTCCTGTCACAACCCATCCAAATGTGGTTTCTTGCAGCGTAGGTAGATTCGGTGCCAGTTTGATTTGGCCGTTACACAGAATATCAAAAAAGCTATCTGATCCGATGAGCAGGTCTATTGGTTGTGATTGATGAAAATATTCGTCAGCTAACTCGATTTGTGCAGGGAATTTCCATGTGGTTATGTCCAAATCAGACTCGGGCTGATATCCTGACAACCGATTAGCGACAAGTAGGGTTGTGTCAATTTCAAAATCATTGTAGCGTGAGCGAATTGTTGTTTGCAACTTCGACTTTATTTTCGAGGACAAACCTCCAACACCAAGAATATTGACAGATGTTTTTGTTTTAGGCAAATTCAAAATATTGGCGAATCTTTCAGTGACCAAATTCACCTGCGAGCACGAATCTAGGAGAGCACGGCCAAATTGATAGTCACCCATAGAATCTCGAATTAGAACAATAGCAGTGGCAAGAATAACTGTATCTAATGATTTTTCAACGTGTACATTTACTGAAGCGGTGGCTGTTGATCCAGCTGATTCAGTAGTAGAGGCATCTGCTGTTGTTGGCCGATGCAATACAGTGTGATGTAATTTCTTGCAAACTTTGCACTTATATTTTGATGTGCACTTGGCAACACCATGACCCTCTGACAGACAATTTATACAAAGGCCTAATTTTTTCGTTATATCAAATCTACTTGTTACTTCCATTGCTTTAAATTTAGCACAGCCACTGATCCAATGATATTTGCATTTACAGTGGGCACATGACCTTTGTTGTGCATGTAAAGATGTACGATTGTTTTCCGTAGCTTTGCGCTTATTTTTCGGTTGCGCAGAATCCGACTGCGAAGTGGAAGATTCTGTCGATTCTAAGAATTGACATCTACGTTCAAGCTGTTTCGAAAATACTTCTCATTCTGGTAGCGAACTGAAATCAAGTGCTTCTTTCCATTTTAATCGTGACTCTGAATCTAATTTTTGTGCAATTAAATGTATTATCATTGCATTACAAATATCAGTCTCATTGCTGAGTGATTTTAATGAGCTGAAAATTGCTGATGCACTATCAACAAGACTACGCAACTGAACAGCTGATGGCTTTTCAATTGTTGGTAGTTCATAAAGATGTGCAATATGTTCTAAAAATATCAACGTCGTATCGCTCGTCTAATCTCTTTAAAGCCTTTAAATAATTTTCAGCTGTGACATGAAAGCCTTTTATTGTATCTAACGCTTGCTCTGATAAGCAATGTAAAAGATGATTAAATTTCTCTATTGGAGAAAGAGCGCCATCACTATCAACAAGTTGCTTGAATGAAGAAATAAAATTTTTGTACTGCGAATATTTTCCGTCGAATTTTGGCAAATGCAAATGCGGCCATTTACTCGTCGAAGACACGGGAAAGGCAATAGTTGTATCATGATGAGAACGTTTGTAGTTATCACCCAATAATTCTATAACTTTCGATTTTGTAGTAATGCACAATTCCTCTATTTCTGGCCGATTCGTGTTTTTATCATTTATCAATTAAATATCTGTCTGAATTGATAGCAATTGTTTGAAGTATGCTTCTACCAAACCTAACCTGCATTCGAGTTCTGCTATGCTACATAGAATCAGAGAGCATTGTAATGTGATTTTGTACATATAGTGAACGATGACTTCTTTTAGTCACTAAATAAATTCATCGATCAAAATACAATTTAGTCCGAACATTTGCTGATGCGACAATTTACATTAAAGTCAATGCCCGTATTTTATATACGGAAGTGTTTACGTTTAACCAATTGTCGATACAGCAAATGTATTGCAAAACACATAATCACATTATACCTCACCTCTTTAATTGTATGCTATTTATGTTTTGTTTACACAGGCATTTTTCTATATACAATTACAATATACAATTATGAAAAATGAATAATAAAAAGAAGACACAAAAATAATAAAGAGGCGTTTTAATTTAACATAAGATAATTACGAATATTTTTTCGTTTATATGGCGATCCGGCCAAATTGTAAAAGTAATTTAAAATTTTAAAGTTTATTGAGTTGTAATTATAAAAGTGAATGTGTTGGTGCGAAGCAATTGTGATATTCCAGTCGGTCGACGCAATTGTATCTTTGGGCCTCGCTTCTTCTGCTATAAACACTTAAAACCAAGTTGATCATAAAGTTTATTGAGTTGTAATTATAAAAGTGAATGTGTTGGTGCGAAGCAATTGTGATATTCCAGTCGGTCAACGCAATTGTATTTTTGGGCCTCGCTTCTTCTGCTATGAACACAAAAAAAAAAAAAAAATAAATCCCTGAAAAGAAGAGAAGTGAAAAAAAAATTTGCGAAGGAACTAAATAAAAGTTTTCATAAACTCTTCATTTTAATAATGTTTTTAAAACAATATACTGCAACAGCAGTAACAAAATAAGGAAACAACAGCCAGAACAAATTCATTAGCGATAAAGGCTGCAACATTGTCAACAACAGGAAGTATTTTATCCAGAATAACAATAGAAGTAAAAACAGCATCAACAAAATGAAGTGCCTTATCCTGCAACAACAATAGCGCCCACAGCTATATCATATATATATGCCTGCAATATAAGATCTTTAAGTATCTATAAATTTTATTTTATAATTTTATAATTTTATTTTATAATTTTTTTTTGTTTTTATTTTTTTTTTAAGGGAAGATCGCGGCCACATGCGCTGCAATCAACCTAAATTTAACCTAAAACAATTTTTTTTTATTAAAGGAAGATCGCGGCCGCAAGCGCTGCAATCAACCTCAATTTATATTTTTATTTATTTAAAGGAAGATCGCGGCCACAAGCGCTGCAATCAACCATATTATTTTAATATATTTTTAACAGTACTCAATAATAATTGCTAATTAAAGGAGAGTTTTATTTAAATATTTGGAATATTAATTTCGGTTATTTATGTGAGGTTGTTTGTTTTGTTTTTCCTTTTCATAAATATCTAATAAAACAGTGTACAAAATAATTTTTTTTATTTTTTTTATAAAAAATTATTAATTAAAGGAGATTTTTTTTTCTTTTTTTCTCTTCTTTTGTGAGGTAGTTTTAGTTTTTTTTTTATTGTAAAAATGGGAAAAACCCAGTCAAAGATCGATAAACCAAATGCTAATGTCATAAATGAAATAGAAATGACACAATCATCTTCTAACACAGACACTTACTTGATAATACTAATTATAATTACATCAGCACAATTGGTTACGATCTTATATCAATTACATAAAAAGTCACTAAAGAAAAACTATTTCAGAAACGCTTCAATAGCTAACAATTTAGACAAAATATAATTATGTCAGGAAAGTAGAAAGAATAATATACACACATACATTATTTAATATGGATCAGGATAAATCTGGGCCGAAAAAACTAACAATATCGGAATATAGAAAAAGACAACCTGAGTATAGAAAATTACTTAAAGCAGAGGACAAACTGACAACTATTCCAAAAATAGGTTTTCCGACTATAAAGAAAATTATTAACAGCATAGGCTCAAACAAAGAACTAAATGAACATAGAGAAGACACCTTTTGTGAGGATATACCCCGAGACTTTATAGATATCAACATAAGTAGTCCGATAATTAAAGTTGCTAAGGATTCAACTGCGGACAAAATTACACCTATAGCAGAGGACGCGAAAATTAGAAAAAAGAAAAATAAAAGAGGGGGTATTATAAAACGCATGAGAGGCGAATCGAAGAACCTGAGGCGACAAATTGATTTACTCAAAGTGGGAACTCCTGAATACGCAAAAGTACAGGAAGAACACCTATTACTTAATATAAAATTGAAAACTATTAAGGAGATAAGAAAGAGTAAAGAAAATGCCTAGACGGACAAGAAAATATATAGAAGCCAAATTGAACAGAGCTTATCCAGAATTTACGCCATTTACTAAGGAACAACATGACAACCATTCAAGAATATTAGATATAGTAGATAAAGAAATATTTAGACTTGCCCAAGAGGGATATTTCACCAACGGGGTGGAAGATTTTAAACCACCGGAATATAGACCCGAAATATATAGGTCAAAAGGAGCGGAGTCAATGGAAGACAATTAATAAATCTCTTAACACTACATTTAAATTTATGCTTTTTATACTTTCAACAAAAAACTAACTAAATATATAGGCCCTAGAATTACGGCTAAAGTGTAATTAAGACCGAAAATAGGGGATTATGACTGACAAATGGGAACTAATTATAGGCAACATACAATTTTTTCATGAAGACTTTAAGAAGTCATATAAATGTATCAATAAGAATACTTATATAAAGGATGATACCATAAGGAAACATTTGAAAACATTAATGGAAAATTATAATAACATAGCAAGACTAGTTTCGAAATATAAACTAGATTATACGAAAGAGCATTTAAAAATAGTAGTTGACATATATTGGGACGTAAGAGACAGATTAGTGAGAATATATGACAAATATAGTATAAGAGAAAATATACCACACGATTACACGGAGCAAATTAAATTAAACATTGACAAAATAATCATAATAAGTGCCAAACTAGGTCCCGAGACAATTGAGGAGGAAGATTCAAACGACAAGGGCGACACGGAAACGGAAGTTAAAAATTTTATAGAAGAAGTAATCGATAAAGTAATAACAAAAGAAGAACTAAATATGGCCCAAACAGTGGAACAATTCGTGGATACAGCATCCAAATTCATATCGGACTACGATGGAGACGTGAAGAACTTGCAAAGCTTCATCGATGGTCTGATAATGATTGACCAATTGAAAGGAGCTCACGAAATAATAGCTGTTTCACTAATTAAGACAAAACTGAAAGGAACGGCCCGACAGCTAATAACAGATGAGATAACTATAAAACAAATTAAAGAGAAATTACAAGGTTCAATAAAAGGCGAACCTGTTGGTGGACTGATCGCCAAACTGATGAACATACAGCAGAAAAATAAAACGGCCAACGCATACACCAGCGAATTAGAAGACTTGGCGAAAAGAATTCATAATGCCTACATTTCGGACGGCGTACCACCGGCAGCAGCCAGAGAATATACAACAAAAGCGGCGGTAAATGCCATAGTAACAAACTGTAACAATGATAATGTCAAACTCATCATGAAAGCGGGACAGTTCTCTTCATTGAACCAAGCTGTCCAGAAATTTATTGAAACCTGTACAGAAGCTTCCGGAAGTAAAGATACTGTGTTATACTATAGACAACAGAATAGATCATATAATGGCAATAACAATAGAAATTTCCGAATTAATGACAATAATTGGCACCAAAATCGCCAAGGTACCTATAGAGGAAATAACAATTCCAGAAGTAGAAATGGGAATAACTGCATGTATAACAGAAATCGGAACCAACGTGACAATAGGGAACGTAATTACCAAATTTCGAACAACTATAGAGGTCAGGACAGACAAGTCCGACCAATAGAAAGTACGGACAATACGTGTTCGGAAAACTTCAAATAGCCTCTGAGGGAAAAAGGGACATAAAAATATATAAATTGAATCTTAACCTTGGTGTGTTTGTAAAATTTTTGAATTATCACACAAAACAAATGCTTGTTTTACTTGTGGACACAGGAGCAGACATATGTCTAATAAGAAAGGAAAATCTTGGGGACGATAATTTCATCAACAAACGGAACATAACATCAATTAGTGGTATAGGAAATGGAGTAATTAAGTCAATAGGTTCAACCGATCTGGAGATTAGCAGAAAGGATTTTACAGTAACCTATGAATTTCATGTGGTTCACAACGACTTCCCTATACCATGCAGCGGAATCATAGGGATAAATTTTTTGAAAACTTTCAAATGTAGCATTGACTTTATGGAAGATAAAGAATGTCTTATTATGAGACCTAAATATTTTCGAACCCTAACAATTCCGATACAACACACGTACAATGATGACTACGTCATTCTACCAGCAAGAGCTCAGGTAATACGTAAAATACCATTTAACACTCAGTATGGAGAACTACTGGTATTGAACCAGGAAATAAAACCAGGCGTATACATTGCAAATACATTAGTTCAAGGCAATAACGCGTATGTCAGAATTCTTAACACTAATGAAGAAATTATGACACTGGATATTAATGACATTAGAACTGAGAATTTGGACTAGTACGATGTTATATATACGAATAACGAGCAGAAAATGGACAATAGGAAAGATAAAATTTTGGAAAAATTATCGAAAAATTTCCCTAAAGAATTCGAAAGTGAACTCACGACATTGTGCACAGATTATTCTGATATATTCGCTTTGGAAACAGAGAAAATTTCCACAAACAATTTCTACAAACAACATTTAAGGCTAAGTGATAACACACCAACATATATAAAGAATTATAGAATCCCACATTCACAAAAAGTAGAAGTAGAGAAACAAGTAAGAAAATTGATAGATGATGATATTGTAGAACAATCAATGTCAGAGTACAACAGTCCGTTGCTGATTGTACCAAAAAAGGGACTCCCAAACTCGACGGAGAAAAGGTGGAGATTAGTGGTAGACTACCGTCAAGTAAATAAAAGATTATTAGCAGATAAATTCCCACTTCCAAGAATAGAGGACATTCTTGATCAATTGGGTAGAGCAAAATACTTTTCGTGCCTTGACTTAATGTCAGGTTTTCATCAAATTGAGCTACATGAAGATTCAAGGGACATAACGTCATTTTCAACCGAAAATGGTTCTTATCGTTTCAAACGACTCCCTTACGGACTAAAGATAGCCCCAAATTCGTTTCAGCGTATGATGACTCTAGCATTCACTGGTTTGAAACCATCCCAGGCATTTCTATACATGGATGACTTAGTTGTGTTAGGCTGCTCTGCAAAACATATGTTGAACAACTTAACAGATGTTTTTGATCTTTGCCGAAAACACAATCTAAAGTTGCATCCTGAAAAATGTAAATTTTTTATGCACGAGGTTACTTACCTAGGGCATAAATGCACTAATAAAGGCATTTTACCGGATGATGGAAAGTATTCGGCAATTAGACATTACCCAGTACCATCAAATGCGGATGAAGCTAGAAGATTCATTGCTTTCTGTAACTATTATAGAAGGTTTATTAGCAACTTTGCTGATTACTCCCGTCATATAACGAGACTTACGAAGAAAGGAGTAGAATTCTGTTGGACGACCGAATGCCAAAAATCTTTTGAATATTTGAAAAACGCTCTACTCAGCCCACAGATACTACAGTATCCGAACTTCACCAAAGAATTTTGTATCACAACGGATGCAAGTAAACATGCATGCGGTGCAGTTTTGACACAGGATTATAATGGTAGACAACTACCAGTATCATATGCTTCGAAATCTTTTACGAAAGGTGAAAGCAATAAATCAACAATTGAGCAGAAACTCACTGCAATTCATTGGGCAATCCAATACTTTAGACCATATATATATGGTAAACATTTTTTGGTAAAAACGGATCATCGGCCATTAACTTACTTATTTTCCATGAAAAACCCCAGCTCAAAGCTGACTAGAATTAGATTAGATTTAGAAGAATACGACTTTACAGTCGAGTATCTCAGAGGCAAAGATAATTATGTAGCAGATGCACTATCACGAATAACGATAGATGATCTGAGAAATATAAATGTGAACAACGCCGTTCTCAGGGTAACAACGAGATCGGCTCAAGAAAAAATTAACTTAGACAAAATTAATAATGAAAATGAAAATAATCAGCAATTAACGTACAAGAAGCCCAATATATTTGAAGTCATAAGCCCATCTGACGTCAGGCGATACCATAAGCTCGAGATGACTTCCGACCATTGTTTATTGAAACATGGCAAAATGAAAATAGGAAAAATATTAATAAATGATTTATTTGCTAAAGAGAAAATTGACTTCGGACAATTATTCTCCAGGTTAGAATCACTAACCGGCAAATATAAAGTAAGTAAAGTACGAATGGCACCTAATGAGAAAATTTTCGAATTTGTCTCAATGCAAGATTTTAAGGCCAAGGGCAATATATTTTTGGATAAATTAAGAGTAGCGCTACTCCCAAAGGTGACCAAGCTGAATAATAAGGATGAGATAAATAAGATATTAAAACAATATCATGATGACCCAATGCAAGGAGGCCATACAGGTATAACAAGGACAATTGGGAAAATAAGACGATATTTCTACTGGCCGAAAATGATAAAGTCGGTATCAGAGTACATAAGATCTTGTAGGAAATGTCAAGAGTCCAAAACCACTAAACATACGAAAATACCAATGACTATAACGGATACTCCGATCGATGCCTTCGATACGGTCTTGGTAGATACAATCGGACCACTCCCAAAAACGGAAGATGGTTTTGAGTATGCAGTCACCATAATATGTGACCTAACGAAATACCTAGTGACAGTGCCGGTACGCGATAAGAGCGCGAAGACGGTATCCAAGGCTATATTTGATTCATTTATATTGGCTTATGGCCCAATGAGGACGCTCATTACGGACATGGGTACAGAATACAGGAACAGTATTTTGAATGAGATATGCAAATACATGAAGATTAAGAAGGTAACTTCTACGGCACACCACCATCAGACGCTAGGAACGGTGGAAAGAAGCCATAGAACTTTCAACGAATATGTACGTTCCTACATATCTGTTGAAAGAGATGATTGGGATGAATGGCTAAAGTACTTTACGTACTGTTTTAACACAACACCTTCAGAGGCCCACGGATACTGTCCATTTGAATTAGTGTTCGGAAAAATCCCATATGGATTCAATAGACTTAACAACAAAGATAGAATAGATCCTATATATAATATCGAAGACTATAGTAAGGAAATAAAATATAGGTTAGAAGTAGCACGTAAGAGAGCTAGAGATAAACTCATTAGGAATAAGCAAAACAATAAGAGTTATTATGATAAGAATATAAAGGAATTAGATATAAAAATAGGAGATAAGGTATTACTTAGAAAAGAAACAGGACACAAACTAGAAAGTAAATATATAGGACCTTATACAGTAGAAAGTTTAGAAAATAAGGGAAATATAATAATAAGATAACAAAGGGACAACAAAAAACAATTAGTACACAAAAACAGATTAAAAATATATTTCTCCAGAATCTTATTGAACACAAAATAAAATCTCCAAATAATTAATAAACTCACATATATACGTATTATTTAATAAACTATTACCATAACATTTTTTTATATATACAAGAATTTTATAAATATAAATAATAATAATGTTTAACAAAATTTATATAAAATATTTTAAATAAAATAAATATAATTTTTAATAATTTTATTTTTTCTATCCAAAATCAATTTGATTAAAAGTAAGATAAAATTATTTTCTAAATAAAATATTTAATTATAATTAATAAACTCAAATATGTACGAGTATATACATATGCATCAATTACTAAATTATTATAACTTTAATTTGAAAAACAAAATATAATATGAAAATTTAAAACTGCACAATTTTAAATAAAAATATCGTAAACTATAACTTTAAACAAAACTAAATTAACTTGAATTTTTTTTAATAATGAATATTAACCATATACATGTAATTTATTAAACAGAATGTCAAGGTCATTCGAATTAAAAAGGGAGGTGATGTAGCTTTCCCATTAAAACATAATATAATATAATCATTTATTTGTAGTTCAAATAATTTTAAATAAATAATCTTAATTCATTTCAAACAAATAATCATAAATTAATTTAAAAAAAAAAAAAAAAAAAAAATCTTAAAATATAATCATTTGTTTGTAGTCAAAATAATTTTAAATATATGTTAATTTCAAATATATGTTAATTAAATAAAATTAGTTCATTAAATAATTTTATTACCTTACTACATAATATTAAGTTTTTATAAAAATTTTAAGTTTTAAAGGAACCTGACATGTCAATAATCCTAAATTAGATTCAAATTAAATTACTTAACTTCAATATATAAATAACTCTATAATTGTCCAAAAATGCTTGTTAAGATAAATTAGCTGTATGCATAACTAAATTCCCATAGAAATAAGAAAAAAAAATCTTTATTACAAGACATATAAAATTTAATTTAAATACGATAAATAATTTCATGAATGACAAGATCATTCAATTTAAAAAGGGAGGTGTAATGTGATTTTGTACATATAGTGAACGATGACTTCTTTTAGTCACTAAATAAATTCATCGATCAAAATACAATTTAGTCCGAACATTTGCTGATGCGACAATTTACATTAAAGTCAATGCCCGTATTTTATATACGGAAGTGTTTACGTTTAACCAATTGTCGATACAGCAAATGTATTGCAAAACACATAATCACATTATACCTCACCTGTTTAATTGTATGCTATTTATGTTTTGTTTACACAGGCATTTTTCTATATACAATTACAATATACAATTATGAAAAATGAATAATAAAAAGAAGACACAAAAATAATAAAGAAATTAATTAATAGATTGACACCAAACCGATAAGAGGCGTTTTAATTTAACATAAGATAATTACGAATATTTTTTCGTTTATAGCATATTTTTTATGCGTGTAAGACTAGCTTTTGCTCCTGAACGTTGTTTTTGTAATGTCGCTAGCTCTGCCATACTGATTCAATGCAGCGAAAACCAAAACCAAAGAGAACTTCTCTGCCGACGTCGAAGAATGCAAATAAACAAAATTGGGAACAGTTGCAATGATGAATGCACGAAAATGAAGCAAACGATGAGAAAGGACTCGAAAGATTTCAACAGCAAAGTGTGAGCGATGCGTAAAAAAAAACCTGTACTTTGGATAGAATAGGACAGAATGCGACCTACAGCAGCGAAATTGACATGACTGTGTCAAATCTAATTGCAGATTTTCTCTTGTACCAAACCGGTTTAAGAAGAACTCTCAGGTTAATATACATACATATATGTAAAGGAAACGACGCCGAATTCAATGATTTCTATATGTCTTTGACGACTGTGCTTTTTATGATGTTCAAGAAAATTTACAGTTACTTTGATTTGTCTTTTTCGAATATGAAGCCGAATTTGTCCAATTTTTATGTAATTTTCAAGAGTTTTGTAAAAAGCACTTTCGTTTTTGTTGTATGCATAAATACCTGTTGACAATGAACTTTCTGTAGACCGCAACTATGTTCCTTGCCGTTGTTTTTCCAGACTTAGCTGATCAATAATCCCGTTTCAACTACCAACTGCCGTAACATAATATTCCACAATGGCTTCTGATTAAAACCACGAAAACTTATATTTAATCAAACTTTTAATTTAATAATTCGAGAAAATCTGCCCCACGCACAGTGGTTCAAAGCCAAAAAAAAGTGGTAATAAGTCTGGAACTTCTAAACTATTGGTTGGATTGGAATAGTATATTCTAGGCGATTATAGTCAAGGATATAGGCTTTCAAAATATTTATTTTTGAGATACCCTGTTGTAACACAGGGTGAGCTACAGGGTGCCAAAGTCGACCACCTCGAGGTGGAAAATATTTAATTTTAAAAATCAACATTTGAACTTTTCAAATTCTTTCTTGGTTTTTCGCAAATAACATTTTTATTCAAATAGATAAAAAAAATCTTAAAATATGTGGCGATAGCCAGTACTTTTCAAAAAAATACGTTGAAGTATTTTTTGAATTATTTCAAACTGTTTAGTGAGCACAAAATCTAAAAATTGCAAATTTTTACCAAAAAATACCCTTCATTCTTTCACTTTTTTCTCACAACCTTGGTAAAACATGTATACATTTTTCTACATATTTTAAAAGAATATGCTTCAAGAATGGTTGTAAGCGAAATTTTTAATATTTTTGGACATGCACCCTACGTCCAGCATTGGACGAATTTGGGCAATTAAAAAAAAACTAAGTTTTAAAAGTTAATACAAAAATATCCGCTCGATTTCTTCAAATATTTCACCGCAGTATTAAAGCTCCAAATATTTTTATTTATTTGCCGCAATAAAATTCATCGCCATTACATAAACGTGGTCAGGAGGGCTTAAACAGTGAAAAAAGTCAAATTTTCATACGAATTTTTTTTTGTTAACATAAAAAACATATTAAGATTAGTTATTTTTATATTTTGTTTATTGATTCAGAACGGCATTTAAATAATCTATTATGAAATAATTCAAAAAATACTACAACGTATTTTATTAAAAAGTACTGGCTATCGCCAGATATTTTCAGATTTTTTTTATCTATTTTAATAAAAATGTTATTTGCGAAAACCCAAGAAAGAATTTGGTGAAAAGTTCAAATGTTGATTTTTAAAATCAAATATTTTTTAAACGATAAGCGATAACTAGGTAGTATAAGCATGTTTTTTGTTAATAATTTAATGGTTATTGGAAAAATTTAAAAAACGTAAAAATCACTTCATATTTATAAAAGTTACAAGTTTTGAAAGCATTTTCCACCTCGAGGTGGTCGACTTTGGCACCCTGTAGCTCACTCTGTGTTACAACAGGGTATCTCAAAGATAAATATTTTGAAAGCCTATATCCTTGGCTACAATCGCCTAGAATATACTATTCCAATCCAACCAACAGTTTAGAAGTTCCAGACTTATTACCACTTTTGTTAGGTTTTGAACCACTGTGCCACGTTGGGCGCCAAAAATGATTGATCTACGGATCACGAATTAATATAAATTTCCTGAAAATTGTGCAGTGTGCACAAATGAAACGCACTCGATGACGGTTTTTGACGAATGAATATACAAAGCGATTTATTAATTTCAGATTCTCTCTTTTTTACTACAGACTACGAGTACTAAAGTTAAAGGTATATCAGCTGTGTGAAGAGCTGCTAAAGTAAAAGGAATTAGCAAAACATTAGTTCATTTTAGGTCTATGCAAAAAGTTAGTACATTAAGATAAAAATCTGATGATGCCATATTTTAAAAATAACGTTTTTTTTTAAAGAAAACTGAAATTATATGACTCGATATAAAACAAAATTTTATAAATTGAAATGTGCTCGAACACTCCCATTGTTACAAATGCTATTAAAATCTATTGCAGTTTTTTTAAGGTTTTTTACCCATATATGTATGAAATGTTTTAATAAATAAGAAAAATTCAAGAAATAAAAACCCTTACTTTCATATCAAAATCAGAATCATTGCGCCAATGTTCAGCAGATTTATTTTGAAAAAATTAACAAATTTGGCAGCAAAATATTATAAATTTTTCTGTAGTAATAGCAAAACTATTAGATAATAACGTTTTTTAAGTGGAAATATTCTTTGAGTGTAAACAAATTTGCAAATTTAACAGCAAAAATTTTTAATTTTTCAGTAGTAATAGCAAACTTTCCGGTTGATTTTACTTTTTTATTGAGTGTATAGATTTTTTTGAGTGTAAACATTAAAAAAATCCCATTATTACAAAAAATGCTTGTAATTATTATTAAAATCCAAATATGACATTTTTTAATAAATTAAAACAAAATAAAAAACCCATGTTTCACGCTAAAAGTTAAAAAAAATCAAAAGTTCAATTTTGACCTAGATTTTCTTAAAAAGTACTCTATCAATTTTAATGAAATTATAACAGACTGAAGCTCAACTAAATATCAACCCACTAGAAAAATAACTACTAAACTATTTTGATCGGTTCAAAAGAATTTTGGCGAGGACGTTGTCGGACAATTCATTCAGACAACGCTACAAATTTCGTCGGTGCACGAAATCAACTAGAAGAATTAGATAAGGCCATATTTGCTAAGATCTCACAAGAATCGATCATCCGATTATGCAGCAAGGAGAACATTGAATTGAAATTCATACCCCCTAGAACACCTCATTTATCAGGATTATGGGAAGCTGCAGTTAAATCCGCCAAACAAATATTATAACGAAGTGTATCAACAGCTTCACTCATGCACGAAGAGCTTTAAACTGTAATAATTTAAATTGAAGCAATTTTAAACTCACGACCGCTTACACCACTGACAACAAACCCAAATGACTGATCCGCATTAACCACAGTATGCTTCTTAATTGGAGAACCACTCACAGCTCAAGTGGCAGCACAGCCAATTAAGTCCCTTGCCAAAATGTGGGAACATGTATCTCAAGTTAAACATGAATTCTGGAGGAATTGGTCTACCGAGTATCTAACCATCTTCATAAAAAATGAAAATGGAAAACATCATCCGAGAATGTGCAAGAAGGGCAATTGGTCATCATAAAGGATGACAACGTATCTGTTATGCAATGGTCACTCGGAAGAATTCTCAAAACCTACCAGGGAAATGACGGTAAGGTTCAGGTGGTAGACCTAAAAACAGCGTCGTGAATATCAAGGCGAGCCATCACCAGACTAGCACCATTATTTATGAAGATGAAGAAAAACCCCAGCCAGGAAAACATTAGAAAATCGACCATTGTCTACAGACGAAGCAGAGACTGTTCCACCGAAGAAAACCAAACAAGATAAAGTTCCTTCAAGGAACCAGAAGCCAATTACGAACTCGACTTTGGATACTATGCTCAGAACACTTCTACTCATCCCAGCAGTCATAAATAGCAACATCCAGATCGGTAAGTTTCGCACTGATCCAGGACTCTATTATGAAGTAATTGGAACAACGAAATTAGTTACATCTGAATGGAAAATGATGGTGTACTATGACTTAGCTCCGTTTTCATCAGAACTAGAGTATCTTTCATCAGAAATACAAGCACTAAACAGTTGTGCCCAGAAATCAAACATCCGTCTATGTGCGAGGTCCTTACTAACAACCTTGACCAAATAAGCAACGAATTGCGCCAACAGTAGGAGATGTTAACAATACATCGAGAAAAACGAGCAGCATTCAACATTATTACTCAAATCACGACGAAGAAATGTCAGGAACCATTAATCAAGCGAAAATCGAGAAAGGGCACATCCTAAAATTATTCAAAAATCAGACATCAACCATAAACGTCATAAAGCAAGACGAAACCCCAACCCCAGAAAGCATTAATTAAATATTGGAAAGGATCAATCAAGAAACGATTCTATTAGATAAGGAACAAGTCAGCAAAATACAATTATTCGGAATGCTGTCAACTCATCTCGCACTAATAGCAATAAATCTTCACGGAACAGAATCTGAAATCACTAATGTACTCACAGACGCACATAATGGAAGAATAAGTACACTGCTATTATCAACTCACTAGCTTAAGACCGAGCTAGCTACCATCAAGGCTCATCTCCCGGCCTTTCATGCACTTCCAATTAATGACGACAACCTGATTCATCTATAAAAGTTAATGAATGCCAAAGGCGCTGTTAACAAGGGGAGGTGACTCGATATAAAACAAAATTTTATAAATTGAAATGTGCTCGAACACTCCCATTGTTACAAATGCTATTAAAATCTATTGCAGTTTTTTTAAGGTTTTTTACCCATATATGTATGAAATGTTTTAATAAATAAGAAAGATTCAAGAAATAAAAACCCTTACTTTCATATCAAAATCAGAATCATTGCGCTAATGTTCAGCAGATTTATTTTGAAAAAATTAACAAATTTGATAGCAAAATATTATAAATTTTTCTGTAGTAATAGCAAAACTATTAGATAATAACGTTTTTTAAGTGGAAATATTCTTTGAGTGTAAACAAATTTGCAAATTTAACAGCAAAAAATTTTTAATTTTTCAGTAGTAATAGCAAACTTTCCAGTTGATTTTACTTTTTTATTGAGTGTATAGATTTTTTTGAGTGTAAACATTAAAAAATCCCATTATTACAAAAGATGCTTGTAATTATTATTAAAATCCAAATATGACATTTTTTAATAAATTAAAACAAAATAAAAAACCCATATTTCACGCTAAAAGTTAAAAAAAAATCAAAAGTTCAATTTTGACCTAGATTTTCTTAAAAAGTACTCAATCAATTTTAATGAAATTATAACAGACTGAAGCTCAATTAAATATCAACCCACTAGAAAAATAACTACTAAACTATTTTGATCGGTTCAAAAGTTACAGAATTTTGGCCAACGAAAAACAATTTTCAGCCACTGCGCACCGATGCGTTTATTGTAGCCCTTAAATGGTTTCTAGCATGGCGAGGACGTTGTCGGACAATTCATTCAGACAACGCTACAAATTTCGTCGGTGCACGAAATCAACTAGAAGAATTAGATAAGGCCATATTTGCTAAGATCTCACAAGAATCGATCATCCGATTATGCAGCAAGGAGAACATTGAATTGAAATTCATACCCCCTAGAACACCTCATTTATCAGGATTATGGGAAGCTGCAGTTAAATCCGCCAAACAAATATTATAACGAAGTGTATCAACAGCTTCACTCATGCACGAAGAGCTTTAAACTGTAATAATTTAAATTGAAGCAATTTTAAACTCACGACCGCTTACACCACTGACAACAAACCCAAATGACTGATCCGCATTAACCACAGTATGCTTCTTAATTGGAGAACCACTCACAGCTCAAGTGGCAGCACAGCCAATTAAGTCCCTTGCCAAAATGTGGGAACATGTATCTCAAGTTAAACATGAATTCTGGAGGAATTGGTCTACCGAGTATCTAACCATCTTCATAAAAAATGAAAATGGAAAACATCATCCGAGAATGTGCAAGAAGGGCAATTGGTCATCATAAAGGATGACAACGTATCTGTTATGCAATGGTCACTCGGAAGAATTCTCAAAACCTACCAGGGAAATGACGGTAAGGTTCAGGTGGTAGACCTAAAAACAGCGTCGTGAATATCAAGGCGAGCCATCACCAGACTAGCACCATTATTTATGAAGATGAAGAAAAACCCCAGCCAGGAAAACATTAGAAAATCGACCATTGTCTACAGACGAAGCAGAGACTGTTCCACCGAAGAAAACCAAACAAGATAAAGTTCCTTCAAGGAACCAGAAGCCAATTACGAACTCGACTTTGGATACTATGCTCAGAACACTTCTACTCATCCCAGCAGTCATAAATAGCAACATCCAGATCGGTAAGTTTCGCACTGATCCAGGACTCTATTATGAAGTAATTGGAACAACGAAATTAGTTACATCTGAATGGAAAATGATGGTATACTATGACTTAGCTCCGTTTTCATCAGAACTAGAGTATCTTTCATCAGAAATACAAGCACTAAACAGTTGTGCCCAGAAATCAAACATCCGTCTATGTGCGAGGTCCTTACTAACAACCTTGACCAAATAAGCAACGAATTGCGCCAACAGTAGGAGATGTTAACAATACATCGAGAAAAACGAGCAGCATTCAACATTATTACTCAAATCACGACGAAGAAATGTCAGGAACCATTAATCAAGCGAAAATCGAGAAAGGGCACATCCTAAAATTATTCAAAAATCAGACATCAACCATAAACGTCATAAAGCAAGACGAAACCCCAACCCCAGAAAGCATTAATTAAATATTGGAAAGGATCAATCAAGAAACGATTCTATTAGATAAGGAACAAGTCAGCAAAATACAATTATTCGGAATGCTGTCAACTCATCTCGCACTAATAGCAATAAATCTTCACGGAACAGAATCTGAAATCACTAATGTACTCACAGACGCACATAATGGAAGAATAAGTACACTGCTATTATCAACTCACTAGCTTAAGACCGAGCTAGCTACCATCAAGGCTCATCTCCCGGCCTTTCATGCACTTCCAATTAATGACGACAACCTGATTCATCTATAAAAGTTACCATTAGTTGACCAGCAAGTCTTAGAGTTATTTAAGATAGTTCCAGTTCCAATCGAGAAGAACCAAACCCTCATCACCATCATACCAGATAGATCTTTAATAGCAGTAAGTTCACACAAAGATCAGTACATTCCATTGTCTACTGAAAACGTCACATACTGCCTAAAACTCAAACTTAATATTTATATATGCAAAAATAAGGAGTCCCAGTTAGGAAGGCAGTGAGACATAAATTCATGTGACATCAACATATAAAATAATGAAAAAACAACTAGGTGCAAGTTAGTCTAACTGCTAGGGACCTCAGCATGGACTTAATTAAACAACCCGAACGAATGGATATTTGTTATGACAGCAACCTCCGAAGTCTCTGCAGTTTGCGGCACGGAAACTCTACAAGCCACATTATCGGGTTGTGGAATCCTGGAAGTAGGACCTAGTTGTGTTATCAACACCAACACGATAACAATTCAGGGCAATTTTGGGGCATCAATCAATGTGCACCTTTCATATGCCAATTTTAAACAAATCGAATCGATCAGCACATCTCGTGAAATACGAAAGGTTTTTAATACAACAAATCATCAATTCATTACCCAACGCCGGGGAGAATGTTCAGATTTACGTGGGCTAATCATTGTTGTGATTCAACAAATGAAAAATGTTACATACAAACATATTAATTAAGTTCAATAACTTAAATACTTTTTTTTGGCATAAATATCTAGAATAAAATACTGTTATGATTAATCATTAGTTTTGTATATATTTACACATTAATTAAGTTCAATAACTTAATACTTTTCAAAGATTAAATAATTTTATCCTCCGAGATCTGTTAAATAAGATATGCGTGGTGTATTTAGCTGATATTTTAATTTTTTCGACAAGTTTACAGGAGCATCTATGAAATATTAAAAAATTTTTGGTGAGTAAGAAGCTAATCTAAAAATCCAGATAATGAGTGCAAGTTTTTTTAACTCCTGAAGGAGGTAAGCCAAATCCGGCCAAGGTTAATACAATTTTAAATTTGAAATTAAATCATTTCTCAGTATAACTGGCTATTATCGAAAATTTATTAAGGACTATTCTAAAGTTTAATAATCCGATCTAAATAAAACACGACGTGTCGATTTAAGTGTTCAAGGCTGAATCAATCTCAGCTTTTATTTAACATAAGTGGTAAGTTCTAATTAGAGTAGATTACAATTAGTGGTAGATTAAATATAAGTATATTAATGTAATAGTATAGTAGTTAAATAAGAGGGGTATGTTCACTAAATATAACTTATCAGGGATGGCACTACACCTCCCTTTTTATAATAAAAAAGAAAGAAGTAAACAAGGGGTACCGTCCTTGTTTAATTCTTGCTTTATATTTTAAAAGTATAAAAGTATATAAATTTATAAAAAAATCGCTAGCAATATTTTAAGGAATTACAATTATCAGAATTGTTTCATTTTCTAGTTAATCTATAAGTTGTTTTATTCTTTTTAATTGATATTATAAAACATTTAAAAATTTAATCAGATATCATTTAGCTTTCCTCCTTTTTCTTTTTGAAATGAAAGTAATAAAACTACATATTTTTATTTGCTATGCCTTCCTAATCCTGTTTTTATGAATTGTTTTCTCTTTTTTGTTGTTTTATCAAAAACTGTCACATTACAGCCGTTTATGTCTCTAACTTCATATGGACCCTCATAGATACTTCTGTGTTTGTCATAAGGCTGTTTTTGAATTAACATATTATCATTTATTTCCAATTTTATAGGTTTTGCATATCTATCATGAAAATCTTTATTTCTTAATTTATGTTTCATAATTAAATCTTTTGCCAAATTATGGGTCTTTTGTAAACGGAATTTAACTTCCTTACTATAATGTTCTATATTATAAATTGGATCAATTGTCGTTTTCAGTATATCGCTAGGCAGAGTTACATTCTTGCCAAAAACTAATTCGTAAGGTGAAAATTTATTATCAAAAACTGTGTTTGAAGTGGTATTATGGAAAAACGTAAAATATCTTAGATATACGTCCCATTCAGAAATGTTCTCATTAATATATGCTCTTAAATATTCGTTAAAAACCCTGTGGTTGCGTTCAACCGTACCTACAGTTTCATGGTGATAAGCTGTTGAAAAATGTTTATCCAAAAATATTTAGTTTTCAATTTTGCATACAGTTTCTTACGTCCACAATGACCTCCTAAGAGTGGATCATTATGATAAACGGTCATGAGCCTTTGTCTCTCATTCTTATCAAGTACTGTCTCTATTGGATCAGTTAAAATAATTTCAAAATTTCTTAATATTTTTATGCCATGTTCTTTTAATTTTCCTATAGAACAAATTGTAAAAAATATATCATTTTTCGGCCATTCTAGTGTAAAAATTTTCTGATTGACGGCTGCTTCTTGTAGCCTCAAAAGCATATCATCTAAATTCAATGTTTCGTTATCAATCAAAATATTTAGAACTAGTATAATTTTAAATTTTTTATAAATATTTATGCGCAATTTGGTTAATTTATCATTTGTATACAAAATTTCAGATCTGATTTTCGGTATTTTATTATTAAACTCATGAGAAAATTTGTCATATATTGGTATTTTATTACAGTCATTACTTTGATTTGATGTGCCTGTCATGTTTTGTCCTCCCTGAATTTGCTTAAACATTCCGCGGTTGTCACGGCAAAAATTTCTCTAGTTGCGGTTTTCAATTCGTCAATTGAAATGCGTGAGAGTGCATCTGCGGCCACATTATTTTTACCTTTTATATGCTCTATTGTAAAGTTGTATTCTGCTAGTTCTAATCTGATTCTTGTTAATTTTGAAGAAGGATTCTTTATGTTAAACAAATATACCAAAGGTCTGTGGTCTGACCTGACAGTAAATTCAGTACCATAAACGTATGGTCTAAATTGGGTAATCGCAAAATAAATTGCTAACAGTTCTTGTTCGATTGTTGGTTTCTTCTGTTCGGCCCTATTAAAAGATTTTGATGCAAAGTAAATTGGTAAATCAGTACCGTTAAAATCTTGACTTAAAACTGCACCACATCCCATTTTGGACGCGTCCACAGTGATTAAAAACTTTTTTGTAAAATCTGGATATTGTAATAATTGTGGAGACATTAAACTTGATCTTAAAGCTTCAAACTATTCCTGACATTTGTCATCCCAGTTAAAATTAACTTTTTTCCGGGTTATAAAATTTAATGGTGCTGCTAATGAAGCAAAATTTCTTTTAAAACGCCTATAATAATTAGTAAACGCTACAAATCTTTTAACTGCATCTTTATCATTTGGTATCGAATAATCTTTAATTGTCTTAATTTTTGAGTCATCGGGTAAAAGACCCTTTGATGTACATTTGTGACCAAGAAAAATTACTTCTGGTCTGAAGAAATTACATTTGTATGGATTTATTTTCAAATTAAATTTTCGAAATATATTAAAAACGTTTGATACATTTTCCAAATGATGTTGCTTACTGCAACCGACGACAATTATGTCATCGACATATAAAAACGCTGGATCTGGTGAAAGCCCAAAGGTAAAACTTTATATCGGAATGAGCCACGATCAGTACTAAAAGACGTTATATCTCTTGAGTCTGGGTGTATAGGAATTTGGTGAAAACCAGAAAATAAATCCAAAATTGAAAAATGTTTTGCTCGACCAAGATTATCTAAAATCTCGTCGATACGAGGTAGAGGAAATTTATCAGCTATTAATTTTTTATTAACAGCTCTAAAATCGACACACATTCTAAAAGATTTTTGTCCGTCTGTACTCTTTTTCGATACCAAAATTAAAGGACTGTTATAATTGGATTGGCTGGGTTCAATTAAATCGTTTTGCAATAAGGTATTAACTTGATTATTAATTTCCTGCTTTTGTGAATATGGCAAACGATAATTTTTGACATAAACAGGAGACGCATCATTTAATCTAAGTTTTTGTTCATAAAAATTGTTAACTGTCATTTTGTCAGTTTTTAACGCAAAAATATCAGAAAATTGTTCGCACAATGGCATTAAATCCTCTTTTACTTCGTTTGGCATCTGGTTTTGCAAAATGTGTTTAAGACTTTCGATACGATTTTGTTCAGAGTTAATTTTATCAATCGAATAAACGTTATAGTTTTCAAGTTTTTCCCATTTAATATTAGAATTTTCAATACATTTAAAATCGTTAGTTGTGTTAACAATTCGCAAAACTGGTGTGTCTGAATCGACAATACATTTGCCAATAAACACTCCATCACAAACCTGTTGTGAATCTACAAAAACTGGTTCAGAAACCTTATTCAATTTAAAAATTCGAAAAACTTCACACCTGGGTGGTATTATGCAATTATCGTCACTTGTACCATGTACGATTGGAATTCTAAGTTTTTCATTGCGATGCTAAAACGAAACTGACATACTTTCAAAATTAATCTTGCATCTATTAGATTTCAAAAAGTCCTTACCAAGAATACCGTCTGATGGAATATGAAAATCATCGGTAACAATATAAAAAATTTGTGGAATTGAATAATTTTGAATTATCAGATTAATTTGAATTGTACCTAATGTCGAAATCGGGTAAGTCGTTATGCCTGTAATATTTACTATCTCATTTTAATTGATTTCAACACAAGGTTTTATACAAGAAATTTTGACCAAATAGATATCTGCTTCAGAATCTACTAATAAGTTGCATGATTTGTTTGTATCCGTACAATTTAAGTGAATAAAATCTGCATAATTTAAATTTAAACTGTAAATAAATTTTGTTGGTTTATCTTGTTTTTTAGACCCTAGTTCTGATTCGTATTCCCCAAGCTGTTGAGGGCTCTCCGCGTTTAAAGGCAGAGCCCTTCTATTCCGATTATATGAGTTGTTCCTAGCATTGTTGTTGTGGAACCGATTGTTGCCACGATTGAAATTACGATTATTATTTATATTCCGATTGTTGTTTTGACCACGAGTATGATTGAAACCGCGTGAGTAATTATAATTACCACGACTATAGTTGTTACCTCGGTAATGATTGTTGCCACGATAGTTATTAAAATGATTGAAATTATTTCCATTTGAAAAATTGTTTAAATTGTTATTACGAGATTGAAACGCTAAAACTTGTTTTTCTTTTGACTCATTAGTCTGTTCTACAATCAATTTAGCAACTACGTCTTTCGGATCAGCAAATGCTGTTGAAGCAAGAATTGATTTTACCAAATCCGATCGAGCATTCAATCTACAAACACTAACAGTTTGTTCGATTGCCATCTCATGAGCCTTAGATTTAGGTATTCCTTCTATAACTAGAGATATCTCTAAAGCATCGGCTAGTTCTTCCGCTTGTTTTGCAAAATCTGCATAATTAGCATTTCTAACCTGTAGAGCTGCAATCCTGCCAGCTACTACTCGGGAATTATCAGGTTTTATTCTAATTCTCAAGGCATTTTTTATTTCATCGATCGTGCTAACGTTTTCTGGTAAGGCCTCACGGGCTTTTCCTTCTAATTTTGATTTAATATAGGATATTAAAGTTGGTGTTAAATTGGCACTACAATTTAATTTGCCAAAACATTTAACCAAAAGTTCTCTACAATGATATATCCTGTTGCATATGTCAGTTTTAGAAGATACTGAAAGCTTTTCAAAATGTAAACAAGAATAGGATAATATAGGGTTGTAATTATGAATAAGTAATTCTATATATTCATTTCTTTTTGCTTCATTAGATGAAACAGGACGGTTCTGCAAAATGTGCTTTTTTATGTTATTAAATTTAGTGATTAAAATCGAATTCTGTAGCCCGTTTCTATAACTTTCGTTACGCATTATAACGAACGATATAACGAATTTAGTGGTGTAACGAACGGCGGTGTTTCTATAAGTGTGGTGGAATTCATTTTCGTTATAATTTTCGTTAAAGTTTTCGTTATTATATGTTCAACAGAAAGTGTAGTGATATTTTGCGCAAAAACAAACATGAGTGAGGTAAGGTTTAAAAATTATACTATTGTGTGCAAATTATAATTATTAAAACATATTATTTACAGAAGAAAGTACGTACTGGTAAAATTTCCAAAGGCCAAAAGCAAAAGCTTTTGGAAATTTTACGTGGCCACAGAAATGTGGCTATGGGGCAGTTTGGTGGACCAAATAGCGGCAAATCGGCACAGGCTATTTGGGAAACAGTGGCGGCAGAGCTTAATGCATGCGGACCAGCATGTAAGACGAGTGACCAGTGGAAAAAGGTTCGTCCATTTTTTTATTTATTTATATGAAGTTGTATTCAGCAAATGAAAAAGAGTATATTTATATTATATATGTTATATATAGTGTGTATAATATACACATACACTGTATATGTTTGAATTCATCATAACCGTTATATATCTATTTTTACAGTGTTGGGCAGACTGGAAATCTATTGTCAAGAAGCAGCAAGCTGCGGTTAATAGATTCAACCAAGCCACTGGGAATCGTCCTGCCATCGAAGGTCCGCCGCCGCTAGAAGGGATGGACAAGGAGGTCCTGGAGTTCTTCCCAGCTGCTCTTGTTGGTGGCGATGGTGGAACCATAGAGTCGGGATTCCAGGAGGTAATTTATGTTTTTATTTAAAAAGTTAAGTTATTTTTAATTACAATTTTTGAAATTTAGGAGAATAATTTTGATATGGAAGTGCAGGAAACACTGGAGGAACTTTTGGCGACGCCTGGTAAAGAAGTAACTGAAGTGGCAAACACAACAAAAGCAGCACGGACCGCCACTTCCTCTTTCTCAAGTGCTTTTGAGGAAGTGAAGGAGCTGATGAAGAAGCAGGAGGAGAAGAGGTGTAGTGAAATGGCAGAGCTCATGAATGTACTCAAAACGATGACTTCCTCTCTGCAATCAATTGATGCGTCACTTAAAACTTTGGCTGAAAAGAAGCAAATCTAAGTTCTATTAATATGTACATATATTAATTTTCTTTTAATTATTTGTACATATGTTGAATTGTGTTTAATTTTTTGTTTTTTTATACCTATTTTTATTTTAAATGAATTAATGAATTGTTTTGTTTGCTATAAATTTGTTGTTTTATTTTTCTTGTTTAATTGAAATAGTTCCTTACAATAGATTCGCGAACTCTTCGTCCTTGATTTAAGACATTGGGAATATCTTCGTCGATAGTTTCCTCATGCATGATTGAAATATCGGACCCATTTACGTCTGGAATGGTTTGCTTATGAATTAGTCTGAAATTGTGCAACGTCAAGCAGGCATTGATTATAACGCCAGAATATAATGGGGAAACTAAAATCCCGCGCTCATGCGACAAGCACGTAAAGACTTTTTTTAAAACTCCATTAAGCCTTTCTACGCAGTTGCGAGCTTGGATATGGACCTTGTTATATTTTTCTTGCCCCACAGATTCCGGATTTCGAAATGGTGTCATGAGCCATGGCTGAAGTGGATAACCAGAGTCTCCTATGAGCCAATTGGAGTTTGCATTAGCATTATATTGTGATTCCAAATACTCCTTGCATTTGGAATTTTCCCATATGTAGGCGTCATGGGTACTTCCACCGAACCGTGCATTGGCAGACAATATATTAAGGTCGTAATCGCTTATCAACTGTACATTTTTAGAAAAATACCCTTTTCTATTAATGTAACAGCACTCAACATCCATTGAGGGTTTTTTTATTTTCACGTGCGTACAATCGATGGCCCCAATGGATCCGGGAAACCCAGTGCAAGAAAAAAATCTACAATTATGCATACAATATAGTATAGAAAGTGAAATTATATTATCGTATATTACCTCTGTTTAATTCTATTCGACTCTGCCACCGTTTTGGGAAAGCGTATATATTTGCACATAAGCTTATTTTGTATGATGTAGGAAACTTCATGGATGGAGCGATGCACCATTGTCTTGCTCATCGAACAAACGAAATCCTGCCCAATATCCCTTAAGTAGGATCCTGTCGCATAATAATGCAATGCTGCTGCCATCCTCAATGGTTTTGGAATAAAAGTTATTCTTACGCCGTCTTTCATGTAAGGGCGTATTTCATGCAACAACGCTATTGCTGCATCTTTTTTAAATCTAAAAAGCTCTTCAAATCGCGCTTCCGGGAGGTGAAAAGGGTCGGTTGAATCCCTTAGGTAGCGTCTATGTACACGCAGCATATTTCGCTGGTCAACTAATATTGCTAGTACGGCAGCTTCAAGCATAGTCACAAGCTTCAAAAAAATTAAATAAGTAAACAATTCATATTTTCACACTTGCTTTATTTATCTATACTTACTTTTTTAAATGAATAATTCAGCAAATCAATACAATGCAATATGTTCAAGTAAAATGTACAAGTAGAATTGAAGTAAACAAAACAACTCAGCTGTTATACATAACGAACAGTGTTTTGTTTCCACTGTTTCATACACTTCATAATAACTCGCCACGCTCGTAACGAAAGGTAAGTTTTCTGAGTTGTAGAAACACTTCGAAGCAAAATTTCGTTATGACCCATTCGTTATGAAAAAAATAAAAATCATTCGTTATCATAACGAAAAGTTATAGAAACGGGCTACTGACATTAAATGTTTCCAATAAAAGTTAAAGTTATATAATTATCGAGCATGTTCTGTATTTCATTTTCGGTTGAAATTGAAAATTTCACAAAATTTGTACATTAATCATTAAATTGAAAAAGTTGAAATTGAATTAATTAAAACCTTAGAACACCGTGTAAAATTTGTAAAAAATATCACTTTCACTGCTTGTTGAAATCACGTGAAACCCAGAACAAAGCCGAATAAGAATGGATTCTAAAAAAAAAAAAAATTTGAATTCTCTACCATACCTTAGAATTTCCTTATGATTTTTTTCAAAAAGTTAAGACTGTTTTACCTATATTTTGTCTTTTTTTTATTTTATTTTAAATATTGTTTAAATTTTAATAAAAAATTTGAAAAGCTGAATATTTATACTATAATATATAAAAAAAAAAATATATAGTAATATATTGATTATAAATTTTTGTATTTTCATAATTTATTCTTCATATTTCTTATCGCCATCGTTGTGTTTGACTTGTTGATCCTCTGTTGTTGGCTGTTGTTTAGTTGTTATAACATTTTTGTGGCTGTACTGATATCATTTTGTGAATGTACTGTTGCTAATATTTTGCTGTTGTACTGTTGTTAATATTTTATTGTTGTAGAACTGTTGATATTTTCTTGTTGTTTTAAAGTTGTTCATATTTTGTTGTTTTAAAGTTGTTAATATTTTGTTGTTGTAAAGCTGTTAAAATTTTCTTGTTGTTTTAAAGTTGTTTATATTTTGTTGATTTATAGTTGTTAATATTTGTTGTTGTACAGTTTTTAATATTTTTGATTTCAGTTTTATTTACTGTACTTTTATAGATTTTAAAATCTTCAATTGTTCATCGTTAGTTTTTTTTTTCAGTGAACATAGTTGTTGTTGTTTTTTTTTTAAGTTTTGTTTTCTTTTATAGTCCTGTTTCTCTTCTGATTGTTTTTTTTCCGTCTCTATATATTCATTTCTTTTTTTCCAATAGGTTTCCAAATCTTTGGATTACTGTTTTCCTCTCATATTTTTTAAAGTTTTCTCGTTTTTCAAAATGTTCACTTTTTTTATATATAATTGTTTTACTCAAGAAGTTGCTATGCAAAAGTTTTGATGATTTTTTTTTTAAAGTTATTTTTTCAAATTCCACTTTTCCTATATATGTTGATATTGTCTTTTTTTCTCTAAGCACAAATTGTTGTTAGCAGATCTTGTGGTTGTAATTATCGTTATTTATTTTAAAGTGCCCGTTGGTTTCTTTTTTTTTCTCTATTGTCTTCAATGTCACTCAAATGTATATTTTATTAACCGTTATTAGGCTCTTAATTTTTATGTACTTTTCGCAATTTTGTGTAAAATTTTTTTTTAAATTGTACAGTTTCGTCTTATTTTTATAGTTCAACTTGTTATTTTGCATATTAGAAGTCTGTTTTCATTTTTTTTCTTTCACTGTTAGTTGAAACTGTAATTTGGCCGTTAGTTTTTTTTTTTCTACTTTGTAAATTTTATTTTGGCTTCTTTTTTTGTTCTTTTTAATTTAGTACAGTTTTCACTATATTTTAAAGATTATGTTGTTTTAATTTGTACACTTTTTTTTTTTTTTTTTTATGGCCTATATAACGTTTTTCTCGAGGAATTTTTTTTTCGATTTTTGCACAATATTATATAAAATGTATATTTTTTTTTGAAAATACTTTTGTAGGTTTTATAATCTTTCCTACATTTTCCACGTTAACTTTTTTTCCCACGTAATTGTTTTTGCACTCTTAACACTTTTGAACAGGCTTTTTTTTTTATATATACAAAAAAAAAATTCATGAACACTTTTCCCGAACATTTTCCTTTCCAAATTGTTATTAGTTTTTTCTTTGTTTTTTTTTTAGCCTTTTTAAGATTGAAAATTTGTTTCTTACTCGTTATTAATTTTTTAAGGGTTTTATTAATTGAAAATTTGTTTTTAGTTTAATTGTTATTAGTTTTTTAAGTTTTTGGTTACAAACACTTTGTTACGATCATAATTTTCCCCCACTAAATTGTTATCAGCTTTTAAGGGTTTTTCCCTTTATAAATTGTTATTAATTGTTTTTTTCTTTGCAAATTGTTATTACGTTTTTTACCATTAAGGCAGTTTTTGTTTTTTTTTTCACGTTTCCTTTCCATTGTTTTTTTCCACTGTATATAATAAAGTTTTTTTTTGATGTGTAAACATCTATACGCGCAGGGGGGTAAATTTCTATTTCACAATACAATCACAAAAACAGCGTAACTTATATCGGTGTGAGCTGAAGGAGATAACGCTGTGTGACTTATGATTCTATTGGTGAAAAAATATTTTCAAGAGAAACTGTTCATGGGCAATTACCCAATGCATTCGAAATTGGAATTGTGGTAGGAGAGACAAACCTAAGTAACTCGTGTTTTTAACATTTTTTTTTATTGTTTGTAACATTCTATTTTAATAAATTTCACTTTTATTATTTTTATATTTAATTAATAAACACAATAACTATCGCTTGCTACCACTCAAAAAATCTCACAAATCTCACAAAATCATACAAATTTATACAAACATCTGATTTCGAGTTGCCAACTTCAAAAAATAAAACAGATGTTAACTTTGTAGCCAGATTGTTAAACCAGGGATACCAGAGCTTTCAAATGAAGTGAACTGCTGAAAATAGTATAGAACAATTCGTAAATTTAAATTAAATTTTTTTTATAATATTTTAGATTCTGGTTAATGTTTGCAAAAATTAATTATGCCTATATGATTATATTGTGTTTTATTTAAAAACTATTTTTTCTTCATATAGAAAATTGAATAGTTTAGATTTCTTCTAATAATTTAAACAAGCAGATTCCAGCCCTCGAAATTCGAATGCAAATTCTAGGAAATTGTATTTTTTCATTAAATGAAGACCCTAAAGGTATGCTAATCAATTAAAGCCAATTCACAAATCAACACAAAAAAAAAACTCATTTTTATTACAAACACATTAACAAATTTAATAAACACACACATAGCATTGTATAATTTTATGTATGTGTTAGTAGCAAATATAAATGCAATTTACTCAAAATAAAGGAAAAAATTTAAAAATCTGTAAATCTGCAAAACGGCTAAAAAGAAATACCTTTCAAATAATATAGTTTGATCAAAATCGGGCTAAAACGGTGGAACAAAACATCGGTCACAAGAAATCGCCTAGCCTATTAATATTATAGATGAGTTCATCATATAATAAGAATTCTAGCCTTTGAATATTTTTGATGTGTAAACATCTATACGCGCAGGGGGGTAAATTTGTATTTCACAATACAATCGCAAAAACAGCGTAACACATTGGTGTGAGCTGAAGTGTAAATCGGTGTGACTTTATCTGATTGTATTTGTGCAAAAATTATGATATGTTCTTTTCTAAACATTTTCCAATTGTCTTTCAAAAAACATCAATTGTATTTCAGAAAACATCAATTGTATTTCAGAAACCATCAATATAATTTCAGAAAACATCAATTGAATTTCAGAAAACATCAATAGAATTTCAGAAAACATCACTTGAATTTCAGAAAACATAAATAGAATTTCAGAAAACATCAATATAATTTCAGAAAACATCATTCGAGTTTCAGAAAACATCAATTGAATTTCAGAAAACATCAATAGAATTTCAGAAAACATCAATTGTATTTCAGAAAACATCAATTGTATTTCAGAAAACATCATTTGAATTTCAGAAAACATAAATAGAATTTCAGAAAACATCAATAGAATTTCAGAAAAAATCAATTGTATTTCAGAAAACATCAATTGTATTTCAGAAAACATCATTCGAGTTTCAGAAAACATAATTTGAATTTCAGAAAACATAAATAGAATTTCAGAAAACATCACTTGAACTTCAGAAAACATAAATAGAATTTCAGAAAACATCAATATAATTTCAGAAAACATCATTCGAGTTTCAGAAAACATCAATTAAATTTCAGAAAACATCAATAGAATTTCAGAAAACATCAATTGTATTTCAGAAAACATCAATTGTTTTTCAGAAAACATCATTTGAATTTCAGAACACATAAATAGAATTTCAGAAAACATCAATTGAATTTCAAAAAGCATTATTTGAATTGCTGAGAACATTAATTGTATTTCAGAAAACATCAATTGTATGTCAGAAAACATAAATAGAATTTCAGAAAACATCAATATAATTTCAAAAAACATCATTCGAGTTTCAGAAAACATCAATTAAATTTCAGAAAACATCAATTGAATTTCAGAAAACATCGATTGCATTTCAGAAAACATCAATTGAATTTCAGAAAACAGCATAATCGACTTATTTTTTATGCACTGGAAAATATGATGTTGATGTTTTCTTTAATTATTAGATGTTTACACATCTCCCTTGTGATCGGACTCACATGATTTTTTTCCTTCGTTGTCAACTATTTTGTTTAATTATATATTTAAAGAAATTGTACTTAACACTTTTAATCACTTCCGTTAATTCTACTTTTTTCTTCTTAACTTTGTTCATTTTTTTCAATATGCATATTTTATATTATATGGTCCTGTCACGGTCGCCATTTAATAATCCGATCTAAATAAAACACGACGTGTCGATTTAAGTGTTCAAGACTGAATCAATCTCAGCTTTTATTTAACATAAGTGGTAAGTTCTAATTAGAGTAGATTACAATTAGTGGTAGATTAAATATAAGTAGATAAATGTAATACATAGTTGACTAAGTATAGTAGTTAAATAAGAGGGGTATGTTCACTAAATATAACTTATCAGGGATGGCACTACAATCCTATGATTAAGTATTTAAAAAAAGGTGTAAAATTAAACACAAACGATTAAAATTTTATTAACTCTTTTGAAAAACTAAATAAAATTTTGACTGAGAGTCCCATTCTTAGGTATCCGGATTTTAAGAGCCAATTTCAATTAGTTACTGATGCTAGCATACACTCAATTGGTGCAGCTTTATAAAAAAAATGCTAGCAGGACTTTAAACAAACACGAAACAAATGATTCGGCAACGGAAAGAGAGCTTTTGGCTATAGTTTGGGCCACTAATTATTTTCGTCCCCATTTGTTTGGAGCCAAATTCGAGATTCTTTCAGATCATCATCGATTGAAATGGATGTTTGTAAAATCCCTAAGTAGGGAATTGAATCCTTGACTTTATAGATGGATTATAAAGCTAAGTGACTTCAACTTTCCTCTTAATTATATAAAAGGTAAAGATAAACAGGTTGCAGATTTTCTAAGTATAATAGATTATAGTTCTGTTGAGATAAATCTGTTTAACGATGAAAGATATAATGAGTCGATATGCAATAATGTGTGGACGGTGTAAACGAAATTATTATGTAGAAACGAAAAATAAGACTAGGGAAGAACATGTTGAACATAGAGATATAGGATATATTAAAAACTACAGAGCACTAAGATTAAATGTACTAGATTAGATTAAATTTACTAGAAAATATTCATGGTTCAAATATAAAAAAGAGCAAAGTCCGATGTTATAGTTGATACTAAGAAATTTGAAACCCGTTCTGATTAAAGAATAATAAAAAAAAATATTTTCCTTTCTTATTGGTTTTTTCTATATGAATAAAATATTTAAAAACTATATGTATAATAATAGTGGAAAGAAAGGATCTAAATATGTGTTAATCATATATAATATTGTTGAAAAAATTTTAATAACGGTATTTTATCGATAACTATTAAATATTAATTTTCTTTTACCTTCATTACAATTTTTTTTGATTAAATACATAACCTAATTGGCAAAACTTTTTGTTAAATGAGTTAATATTTATATTAGCTTATTATTTTTTAAACTGTAAAAAAAAAACCTAATCGTTTCTATGATCAGAAATTATAAATACGATCTTGAACCTGACAAGGAAAACTTATTATTTTTATATTAATAATTCCTATAAGTTTCTTTTTCATGTAATAAAAAAGACTGTCTTTAATTAAAAGTGGGGGCAGTTACGAATATACTTTCCATTATACCTTATACCTATATTATATATTATCATTTCATTATTTTCCATTTATCTCAAATTACATTATTTTTATATTCTCTTCTTAATTTGCATTTCTTTAAACAATACAACAATAAAACTAATTTTAGGCAATTATTTCAGTAACCAAATTATTATCAATTATGTTATTTTAGATTTATTTAATAACAAAGAACTATTAATTTATCTCAAATGAAGAAAAAACAAATATAGTTTTTCAAAAAAGAAATAACCTAAGTAAAGAAATTATATAAGTCGCGTCTCATTGAAATTATTATCGTCTTCAATGGTATTATATTGTCATTATTTTTCATATAAAGCGACTTTTTTCTAAATATAAATTTAATTTTTCTTGCTAGCTTTATATCATTCCCCATATGTTGAGGTGATCAGTACCAATATGTGATATTTCATCACTATCCTCGTTTACAGCTTCATTTTGTATCTTATTTTTATTATTCGTCTCCCTTTTTTCATTCCTCCATTACCACCAGCGTTTTCTTTATTGATTCATTAATAATTGGAGGTTCCATGTCTTTTAAAATATTAGAGTCTAGTTTTACTCTTGACAGTACGTCCGTGTTTTTGTTATTTACTCCTTTTTTGTATATTATATCGAAATTATTATCAGACAACTCGATGCGTATTCACGCATAAGAAATGCGTGAACAGCGAAACGAGTGGACGATGATCCGTCACAATGATAAGCTTTCTGTCATGTAAATATGCTCGGAAGAATTGTACGCCCCAGTGTATGCCCAGCAATTCATTTTCAATCACGGGCTTATTTTTCTCATGCTTATTTAATGAGCGACTAGCAAATGATATTGGTCTGTCTTAACCAATTTCGAAAACCATTATATCATCCACGAACGGAAATGCTTCGGATTCAAGACCTGATAATGTTATAGTTAACACACGTTGAAAACTATTTGAAGATATTTTCAACCCAAAAGGCAATATTGTATATTGATAGTAACCGTCGGGTTTTGAAAATGCTGTATATGGGAGCGATTGATGATCCAGATCGATTTGGTGGAATGAACTTGTCATGTCCACTGCAGAGAAATACTTCGCTCTACCCAATTTATTTAAAACATCGTCTAAACGTGTTAATGGGAATCGTTAACAATTTTGTCATTTAGCTTCCCGAAGTCGATTACTAATCTCCATTTTTATACCCGATAACACTATGTGGTTTGGGTATAATGACTTCGTGCTGCTGTTGGTAACTACCAAATATATTTGACCTAGACCCATCTTTTATTACACCGATCGACTTAGAATCACTTTTTGAGTCGATTTATCGATGTCCGTCCGTCCGTCCGTCCGTCCGTCTGTGTCCATGTAAACTTTGTAATCAAACTGCAGGTCGCAAATATGAAAATATTTTGATGAAATTTGGTATATAAGCTTCTATCGGCCCTGGGATGAACGCTGTTGAAATTGGTGAAATTCGGTCCATGTTCAGACCTAGTCCCCATACAAATGATCCCTATGAAATCTACATAAATTGCCATAAGATCCAAATTATCACATATATATCAGTCAAATTGGGTTTGTATGTGTTTAATCTATCCATTAATCAGTAGTCCAAAGCTTATCACTATACGACAATTCTTAGTCATAGCCCCCATATAAAGCTGCTTCCCGATCTTCTCTTAAATCTATGAAAAAACCAAAATATTGCACAGATTTTTCTCAAATTTGGTTTGTATTTTTTTTTTTTCAATATATAAGTGACTTTACCAAATATGGTCCCGATCGGTCCATTTTTCGACCTAGTCCCCATATAAATATTGCACCCGGTATGAACTTTTCACATCTGCAGCCGAAAAATTAATAATAATACCACTCAAATTTGGTTTATGCTTATTTTCTACATCCAATTAGTTGGACCGAAGAGTTAGGGTCTCTAAACCATGGTATAGGGTATCGTATAGTCGGTCAAGACCGACTATAATTTTCTTACTTGTTTTAAGTCAGTATGTCCCTTTTTAGGAACAAGCAACAATGGAGCATTGTATGGACTTATCGATGGTTCAATTATGTTGTTCTGCAGTAGCTTCCGAACCTGAGAATTTAGTTCATTTGTTTGTGCCTGACGTAACCTATAGTTCTAAATATACACGGGAGTTTCATCGTATAGATCTATAGCATAATATGCCCACGTCCTATGCACTCAATGCACATTTGTTTTTGTAAAATCACTTAGGCATAGGCAGTGTATTCTAATACAATCTTGACTAGTATAGGTAGAGGGGAATCAGGAAATACTAGGAAATCTGCAAAAAAAAATTGTACTATACCTTAGTGGACAAAGCTTGAGGGTAAGGTGGACAAAGCTTGAGGTGACTGAACTAGAAAGGTCGTGTTAAGTTTTAGATGTGTATACGATTTTTAAAAGGAGTGTGACTGAACTAGAAAGGTAGAGCTAAGTTTTTGATGTGGATAAGATTTTTAAAAAGGATTGTGACTGAACTAGAAAGGGTTGCATCTGTAAAAGTGGTTTGTACACCCTCCACATCTCGGTGGCAGAGGGTGTATATAGGATTGTCATTCCATTTGTAACGCATCGAAAAACTAATTTCCGACCCCATAAAGTTTACATATTCTTGATCCTTATCACAGCTCGAGTCGATATAGCGATGTCCGTCTGTCCGTCTGTCTGTCCTGTTGAAATCACACTCATTCACAAACAAAATCATATAACTGGGTAGAGTTACAATAATATCATTTGCCATAATTCCCAGCAAGTTGGTATTTAAAATTGGCTAAATCGGGCATCATTGTGTTGAAATAGGAGCAAAAATTTGTATATATCTCTAAAAAAAACGAGAACATAATAGTTGTACAAGAACATAAAAAAATGCCACAAGAAAATGATGCATATATAGGTATTAACAATTGCCACATATTTTTTTTATCATTATAATGATATAATCGCCAATATGAAAGAAAACAAGTAAGAGTGTTAAATTCGGCTGTGCCGAATTTTTTGATACCCTCCACCTGAGTCTTTAATTTTTGATTTTAATTTTTAATTATTAGTTTTAATTTTTAATTTTTAATTTTTAATTTTTAATTTTTAATTTTTAATTTTTAATTTTTAATTTTTAATTTTTAATTTTAATTTTTAATTTTTAATTTTTAATTTTTAATTTTTAATTTTTAATTTTTAATTTTTAATTTTTAATTTTTAATTTTTAATTTTAATTTTTAATTTTAATTTTTAATTTTTAATTTTTAATTTTTAATTTTTTATTTTTAATTTTTAATTTTTAATTTTTAATTTTTAATTTTTAATTTTTAATTTTTAATTTTTGATTTTAATTTTTGATTTTTGATTTTTAATTTTTAATTTTTAATTTTTAATTTTTAATTTTTAATTTTTAATTTTTAATTTTTAATTTTTAATTTTTAATTTTTAATTTTTAATTTTTCATTTTTAATTTTTAATTTTTAATTTTTAATTTCCAATTTTTATTTTTTAATTTTTAATTTTTAA
>OY821521.1:114553110-114685698 GCA_963682025.1 Cordilura impudica | reverse complement strand
CCAAAACCCAAAACCCCAAAACCCAAAACCCAAAACCAAAACCCAAAACCCAAAACCCAAAACCAAAACCCAAAACCCAAAACCAAAACCCAAAACCAACCACCCAAAACCAAAACCAAAACCAAAACCAAAAACCAAACCCACCACAAACCCAAAACCAAAAACCAAAACCAAAAACACAAAACAAAACCCAAAAACCAAATACATTTTACATTTTACATTTTACATTTTACATTTTACATTTTACATTTACATTTTACATTTTACATTTTACATTTCATTTACATTTACATTTTACATTTTTTACATTTTACATTTTACATTTTACATTTACATTTTACATTTACATTTTACATTTTACATTTTACATTTTACATTTTACATTTTACATTTTACATTTTACATTTTACATTTACATTTACATTTTACATTTTACATTTTACATTTTACATTTTACATTTTACATTTTACATTTTACATTTTACATTTTACATTTTACATTTTACATTTTACATTTTACATTTTACATTTACATTTTACATTTTACATTTTACATTTTACATTTTACATTTTACATTTTACATTTTACATTTTACATTTACATTTTACATTTTACATTTTACATTTTACATTTTACATTTTACATTTTACATTTTACATTTTACATTTTACATTTTACATTTTACATTTTACATTTTACATTTTACATTTACATTTTACATTTTACATTTTACATTTTACATTTTACATTTTACATTTTACATTTTACATTTTACATTTTACATTTTACATTTTACATTTACATTTTACATTTTACATTTTACATTTTACATTTTACATTTTACATTTTACATTTACATTTTACATTTTACATTTTACATTTTACATTTTACATTTTACATTTTACATTTTACATTTTACATTTTACATTTTACATTTTACATTTTACATTTTACATTTTACATTTTACATTTTACATTTTACATTTTACATTTTACATTTTACATTTTACATTTTACATTTTACATTTTACATTTTACATTTTACATTTTACATTTTACATTTTACATTTTACATTTTACATTTTACATTTTACATTTTACATTTTACATTTTACATTTTACATTTTACATTTTACATTTTACATTTTACATTTTACATTTTACATTTTACATTTTACATTTTACATTTTACATTTTACATTTTACATTTTACATTTTACATTTTACATTTTACATTTTACATTTTACATTTTACATTTTACATTTACATTTTACATTTTACATTTTACATTTTACATTTTACATTTTACATTTTACATTTCATTTTACATTTTACATTTTACATTTTACATTTTACATTTTACATTTTACATTTTACATTTTACATTTTACATTTTACATTTTACATTTTACATTTTACATTTTACATTTTACATTTTACATTTTACATTTTACATTTTACATTTTACATTTTACATTTTACATTTTACATTTTACATTTTACATTTTACATTTTACATTTTACATTTTACATTTTACATTTTACATTTTACATTTTACATTTTACATTTTACATTTTACATTTTACATTTTACATTTTACATTTTACATTTTACATTTTACATTTTACATTTTACATTTTACATTTTACATTTTACATTTTACATTTTACATTTTACATTTTACATTTTACATTTTACATTTTACATTTTACATTTTACATTTTACATTTTACATTTTACATTTTACATTTTACATTTTACATTTTACATTTTACATTTTACATTTTACATTTTACATTTTACATTTTACATTTTACATTTTACATTTTACATTTTACATTTTACATTTTACATTTTACATTTTACATTTTACATTTTACATTTTACATTTTACATTTTACATTTTACATTTTACATTTTACATTTTACATTTTACATTTTACATTTTACATTTTACATTTTACATTTTACATTTTACATTTTACATTTTACATTTTACATTTTACATTTTACATTTTACATTTTACATTTTACATTTTACATTTTACATTTTACATTTTACATTTTACATTTTACATTTTACATTTTACATTTTACATTTTACATTTTACATTTTACATTTTACATTTTACATTTTACATTTTACATTTTACATTTTACATTTTACATTTTACATTTTACATTTTACATTTTACATTTTACATTTTACATTTTACATTTTACATTTTACATTTTACATTTTACATTTTACATTTTACATTTTACATTTTACATTTTACATTTTACATTTTACATTTTACATTTTACATTTTACATTTTACATTTTACATTTTACATTTTACATTTTACATTTTACATTTTACATTTTACATTTTACATTTTACATTTTACATTTTACATTTTACATTTTACATTTTACATTTTACATTTTACATTTTACATTTTACATTTTACATTTTACATTTTACATTTTACATTTTACATTTTACATTTTACATTTTACATTTTACATTTTACATTTTACATTTTACATTTTACATTTTACATTTTACATTTTACATTTTACATTTTACATTTTACATTTTACATTTTACATTTTACATTTTACATTTTACATTTTACATTTTACATTTTACATTTTACATTTTACATTTTACATTTTACATTTTACATTTTACATTTTAATTTTACATTTTACATTTTACATTTTACATTTTACATTTTACATTTTACATTTTACATTTTACATTTTACATTTTACATTTTACATTTTACATTTTACATTTTACATTTTACATTTTACATTTTACATTTTACATTTTACATTTTACATTTTACATTTTACATTTTACATTTTACATTTTACATTTTACATTTTACATTTTACATTTTACATTTTACATTTTACATTTTACATTTTACATTTTACATTTTACATTTTACATTTTACATTTTACATTTTACATTTTACATTTTACATTTTACATTTTACATTTTACATTTTACATTTTACATTTTACATTTTACATTTTACATTTTACATTTTACATTTTACATTTTACATTTTACATTTTACATTTTACATTTTACATTTTACATTTTACATTTTACATTTTACATTTTACATTTTACATTTTACATTTTACATTTTACATTTTACATTTTACATTTTACATTTTACATTTTACATTTTACATTTTACATTTTACATTTTACATTTTACATTTTACATTTTACATTTTACATTTTACATTTTACATTTTACATTTTACATTTTACATTTTACATTTCCATTTTCATTTTCCATTTTTAATTTTAATTTTCATTTTTTCTTTCATATTGGCGATTTTTTTTTTATTATAACGTGATAACGATAAAAAATATGTGGCAATACTACTAACATGAGCTATGTTATTGTGTTCTTGGTATTGTTAATATATGTATACTAGTGGATTGTGTGGCGCCTAGGCGCCCGTTTATTTTGACTTTAACAAACAAATTTTTTTTCTTTTTTCAAAATTTTCCTATATTTTATATATTTAAAAAAAAATTAATTTTAATGTTTTTAAAATTTAAAAAAAAAAAAAAAAATCGGAAAACAGTTGTAAAAAATACAAACCAAAAACTTCGATTTTCAAATGAAGTTTTGTAAAAGGTCCTTTTATGTATATTTTCGCATAAGTTTGCCAGTAGCCAACCTTTGCTTTATATTTTCTGCTTCTATACATAATAAGTTTTTAATATTATATGATTTTAAAAAAATATTTTATTTTGATAGAAACTCGGTAATTTTAGTCTTAATAATTTAATAATTTAATTTATGTTTTATAACTTTTTAAAATGCATCAAAATAAGTAGACTTATTCAACTAAAAAAAGTTTTTAAACCTTTCGGACAAAACAAACAAAAAATACTACGGTTATAACGAACTTAGTCTATAACGAACTAATTTGGCCGGTCCCGCCGAGTTCGTTATAACCGAACTCCATTTTATTGTAGAAAAAATAGAATAGCATAGAAAAAAAAGAACGTTTTAGAGCAAGGTTCCTAAAAGTTTCTTAAGGGGGGAGTTTTAAAGGTTTTAAAAGTTAATAATAATAATTAATTGCATAATTCTTTTTTGAAGACATGAATACACGTTATAGCATAACATTTAAAAAATCTTTGAAAAAATTTTCAACTAAAAATTTTAATAAATAAGTCCGTGACAGCCAAAATCCGGAGGCGTTGTTGTTTTGCGGTGAACATCATAACTCGTTACCGGACCATGTGAAAAAAAAAATCGAAATGCGTTTAAAAGGTGACATGTTTCCTGAAGTAGTGACGAAGAGTTTTTCAATTTTTTTTGCAGCATTTTGAAGTGAAAAACGATTTTTGCTATACAATTTCGAGAATTAAAAAATGGGGAAGAAAATGGAATTTAAAAAAAAACTTCGTGGTTACCTGATGATTTTTGTGTAGATATAGTGTCTAAAATTTCAAAAGAATCGGTTAAGAGATGTTCACGGACTTCGAACATTTATTTGCGATAAAATCGGTTTAAAGTTTTTTAAAAACTGATTTGTATACTATATACCGTATGAGGCCGGTCGCTGGAAACGCTGTATCTTCTTAAGTTTTGCTCTGATTTACTTAAAATTTTGACACAACACTCTCAACATGTTGTGTATTCAGGAAGAGAAATGCAAAAAAAGTTTTAAAACCTACCACCCCTTAAGGAAATGCAAACACCAATACACCAACGTACACAAAAAAGAAAAAAATATTTCATACTTCATCATTCATGTAAACTGAAAAAAAGAGAATTACATTTTTTGCAAAGTTATTTATAAATCTAAAAAAGAAAAAATAAAAAATGCGCGCGTATTAGTTTTACTTAAAAAAAAAAATCGCTTTTAATTCTTCCATTATAATTTCAATAAATTATTCAAATTAAAATCTTAAATATACCTTTTTACGTAATTTATGTTTGTCCAAATTTTTTTAAAAGCATATTATGCAAAAATTAATATTATGAGTGAAAAAAAAATTATTTTCCCACCTCTCTTCTAAAATTACAATATAATTTAATTATGCAAAGTTACAATAATTTAAATTTTAAACTTAATATTGCACAATTTTTCAAAGGCTTTTCAATACAGAGCTATAAACGAAATCATACGTTGGACAACAACAAAATCTACATTGAAGATCTCTTTTTTCTCAAATATTTATCAAAACAAGTAAGAGTGTTAAATTCGGCTGTGCTGAATCTTTGATACCCTCCACATCGATTTGAGTATTGATAATAAATGTAAACAAAATATTGGAAAAAGTAAACAATTTGTTAAACTTAATACCAAATTATTTCAGACAATTCTTTGGGTTGGTTTTCGTCTTTTCTATTATTTCGGATTTATTTCGGTGTTTGCTTTTTGGTCATCGTGGTTGCTGATCGGCATGCATTTAGGTTATATACCTATATGCAAGTGTTTCCGGTTATATGACATAACTTCTCGTTTAATTTAGTTTTTGCTAATTAAATAGCTCGCCCTAACCTCCATTGCTAATTGGAGATGGCTGTATAGTTTCTTTTAACTGGCCAAATATTTCTTCATTGCGGCCATATAGGTCGGATGGACTAACAAAATAATAACCAAAAAAAAGCTCTCTCAACTTTTTTATTAAAACATTGCCATATTTTAAAACATAGAGAATATATTTATAATAATAAGTAATCAAATTAGGGATGCCAAACGCAAAAAACCAAATGTCCCAAACATTTTAAATAAAATGATTTGTTATCTTTATTTTCTGAAAAACTTCAAATTTTCATCCAAAAAAAATTGTGAAAATTTATATATAAATAACATTCTCATCAAATTGCGTTTATTTATGTAACAATTTTTATGTTCGCAATTCTTATATATCATTTGAGGTTTTCTAAAATTCATTGAATTTAAATTAACGTTTTCTGTATGCGATTCTGTAAATTTCAACTATCCGAGAATCGCAAAATATATCGACAGCTATTGTTGTTTGCACTGAGGACTAAGTAATTCACTAAGTACATACATCTTAACGACAGTCGACAAATCTATTTTTCTATTTATTTAAATTGTAAACGAGTGGCATCTCTATCAAAATAAGCGAAAAACACAAAGAAGAATAGAAAAAAAACAAATTACTTCGTGTTTGACAGGATGATTTTATGTTTATGTTTAATATCTTCATTTTTCTGTGTATTTATTTGGAAATGAAATAATGAATTGAATATGCTATTTAATTTTTTTATTTATGTAAAAAAGTTTTTTAATAAAAGCTAAATATTTTCACTATTTTATGATTTTTATTTATGTATGACGACATTTCAACCTAAAAATTTAAGTTTTTATCGATTGAATAAACAACACAAAAATGGTTGTCGTTTAGATAACAACAACAGCTGACTTTAACAATAGCGAATATCGTTTAAAATTTTTACTAATAATTTTGTAATTTTCTTTTTTTAAACGATTCGACTATCGTTAAAATAAGTTACTTAATCGCTGTACTGAAAAGTTATTAATTTCTCCTGAATGGCAATATTTTTTTTAAATGTAAAAATTTTTTAAATGTAAACATATTTGGTGTTTTTTTTATTTTGGAATTTCAATTTGTGTTTAACGAATAAAATTTATATATTAAAGATGCAATTGATGTCTTCTAAATTTAAAATTATTATTTCCGACGTTTTGATATGATTTTCTGAAATTCAAATAATACAATTAATATTTTCTAATTTATAATTGGAAATTTTAATTCCAGTTTTTAGAATTGATATTTTCTTAAATTTAAATGGAAAATTTAAAAAGTGAAATTTTGTATTTATGTGAATAATAATGCTTTAGTAATTATAAACAATTTTTTAAAAATTAGATGTAATCGCATTCAGATATTTTGTAGGTAAAGCAGAATAATATATATATATATTCCCTTCGATCCTATAAGGAGCATAGGGCCTCAAAGCAGAATAATAGTTCTATATAACTATGTAGAACTGTTTTAAAGAAAAAAAACTCATTGATGAACTCGGTAACTCTATTTTATAAAGACAACAAAAAGTTAACATGCCAAACTTATGTTCATATTTGTAAAAGAATAATGAAAAAACGTATGAAATAAAAAACCAGCCCGTGTATACTCTTAACATTGTTCTGTATGATATCTAGTTGAAAATATTGACATTCATGTTAAAATAGAAATAACTATTGCAAAGCTAATTAGAACAAAAATTGTGGCGCCATCTACTGTGACATAGTCACGCTGAGCAAAATGAAGTGACACTCTGTTAATGCAAAAGAAATGTATTTTCACCACACAAAATATTGCAGAAAATTATGTAAATAAAATAACATGCAGTTGTTATGGATATACATATATAGAATATATGTATATTATTTGTATTATTTAACATGTTTATGTATATATATGTAAATATTACACACAAAAATACAACATCAAACGTTATTTTTGTTTTTTTTCTCTTTAAATAAATTTATACATAAATTTTTTTTTGCTATATTTACATTGTTTTTTTTTTTTTATTAACAACTAGGTATTTTAGCATTATTTGCTGTAGATGTTGGTGAATTTTTACTCCCTTTATATTAACTCATAGTGTCTACTTGTCGAAAAAATTTTGGATCGATTTTAACCCCTTTCCCGTGACCCATTCGATCTGAAATTTTGCAGGCAGGCTTGTGGTAATGACAGTGATGCCAAACAATGGAAACTTTAAAATTTTTCTACCAGATTTAATAAAAAAAATCTACAAAGGGTTAGTTTTTATTATATTATTACCACAACGACCACAAAAACAACAAGTTTAGCTATGACAACAACACAACGTTTAGAATAACAACAAGAACAATATAGAAACATCATATTTTTCATTTTTTTTTTAATTTTTCAGAGATTTCCCTGGACCTGTTCCACCGATTTTAATGATTTTTGAAACAGAAATCTTCCCATGAATTTAGTGAATCATTCTCAATAAAAACGATCACTGTAGTTGCACTATTGAGGGTGTGATTGTGACAAGAACAACATAGAAAATTATATTTTTTCAAGACTTTTTTTAGTTCTTCATTCAAATCTCGGGCCCTAATCGACCTATTTGGATGATTTTTTAAAATAGCGAACTTCTCAGGATGTTAGTGAATCATTTTTTATATCAACGAGCACACTAGCTGCCCGATTGATGCCGTGATCATGTTTTCCACAGACGGACAGACGGACATCGCTATATGAACTCCGGTTGTTATAAGGATCACAAATATATATATTTTATGGGGTCCAAAATTTTTTTTCAAATTATTACAAACGGAATGACAAACTTATATATACCCTCTCCACACTGGAGTGGAGGGTATAATAAAAATATATCGATAAAGGAAGATGTCTTGGAATTAACAACTTTTTTATAACATTTCCATTGTATTTCAGAAAGTGTCGACAAATTATTGATTTAATTTCAGAACTATAATTTTATTTCAGAATTATCAGTACCAATGTAATAGTTATTGTCATCGCTGACTATAGTGTAAAAGGCAGGATCGCCATATAGTGTAGGTGGGACGCCAGCTAGGATCACCAAATATTATAAAAATCGCTGGACCGTTATATAATGTATGCCTTGTAGCAATCTACGTACATAGTGGCATTTAAATTTAATATAGTGTATGTATGGGGGCAGTATCGCCATATAGTGTAAGAGGGGGCAGGATCGCCATATAGTGTAATGAGGGGTGTACAAAAGGACACTGAGATTGGGTGAGAACCGGACCAATCTCAGGAGGAATTTTGTCAAGTGCTTTCCTCAAAGCAGTTCCCGCGTGCACGCTAGATGCACTTTTTTATACGGCACGTAGGCAGATTATGCCAATGTTTGAACCCTTTGGCAGAATATGCCAGTAAAAAGAGAAAATCTCTGTTTGGTTTTAATTATAACCCTTTCAAATCAGAATTATAATTGATATAATTTATTTTAAAATGCTGGTCTTTTATATCATTATAATTTAATATTTTTACTTAATTTAAATAATTGTCTTCTCTTTTCTTTACATTCGCATATTACAAATTCATTGATTTTTGAACGTTGGGTTCAATAGCCAATCAGAAAACGTTCAATAATCAATTTAAATTTTTCCCCTCAAAATTTGAGTGACATTCCTATTTGTCATGGGTTATTGACACAATTTGAATTTTCACAAATTTGTCATTTTGCATTCCAGTGATATTTAATTACACAATAATTTATTGTTTTGTAATTCAACCCTTTACCGAAGGTTAGTGTACTTTGTGGTATGTGTTGAATGAAAAGAAAAGATATGCAAAAAAAATAAATAAATGTAAACAAATAATTACAAATAAATATGTGCATGTGCATATAGTAAACAAAAATAAACAAAAAAATATAAACAAATAAAGATGAATAAATGAAATAAATAAAGATAAATGAAGATGTGTGTAACATCATCACACCCCTACCCTTAAGATGAAATTTATGGGTTTCAGAAAATTCATGAATTTCATTACTTAAAATAAAAATGTTATTTTTGTTTCTCTTAAACTTAGTGGTTATTCTAATTTTGTTTTTGTGATATAATATTATATATAAAAAAATGTAATAAGTAATTTCTATATCTAGTTGTTAACAATATAAATAAGTAAGTTCACTATGTGCTCTTATGTGTAGTAATTAACAATCTATACAATTTTACATTTTCATTTACGTTTATATAATTTCAAAGTATTATTATGATATGATTTCATATTTCCTTTAACATCTAAAATTGAATTTTCATTTTATATCTATTAAATTTCCCATTTAGATCCCATATTAATTACATCAATCGAAACATGTATAATTTCATGTGGGCAATGACATGGCAATTTTCACCTTTTATTTTAAAAATAATTATTTTCTTTTCGAAATTACGATAAATTTTTAGTCATCTATTCTATGTCGCGTGGTGTGTCCTTTTGATTCTTTAAAATTTTCGAGGATTTTCCCTCATTATTTTCTCATATTCTATCTTATCTTTCGGGGTTCGTTACATAACATATACTCACATACTTTTCGTCACTTTTCCATTATAGTGCGAATTTATTATTTCATTTATATTTTCTAGATCATAGCTATCATTATATCTTTCATTGCGACCTTTGTCTACAATGATTATCAAATCATTTATTTCCTTTATATATTAGATGTCAGTTTCTTCACGTCGAAATCTGGATTTCGCAGAATTATCACTGTATCTTATTATATCAGGCACGTAGTTTCTCCATTATCGAATCTAGTTTCGATGGATTATCACCACTTCATAAACGCGCAAATTTATTGATTCATTTTATACCCCTATTATATATTCCTTATATCATTTCCTTTCAATTATTTCCTGATGTACACACACCGATCTTGGAGTGAACATTTCCAATAGGCGCTGCCATCTCTATCGTCTGTCCTAGTTCGTCAGTCATCACCAGCGATTTTATTATCTCTTTTATTATGTTTATCTTCTTTTATAAATTTCCTGTTTTATTTTCATTGTCTTTATTTTCTTTTATAAAAAGTCTTTCCTTTATTTTCACCATTGTCATTGCCAAAAAAAAATGTTGTTAACAATATTTCATATACATAAATTTTCTTAATTGGTTTAACATATTATATTCAATTTTCATTTAATTCTATTATGATTTTGATATTAATTCCATAATAATGTTTTGTATTGTCCATTTTTTAAAATATTTGTATTTTATTTTCTACAATTTTCTCTTTGTCTAATTGTGCTATTACTTTAATATAACAATTTTGTTGTGATAACTTTACATTATTATTTTAGTTAAAAAAAAATTTTTTGTTGTTTTTTTTTTTTACTTGATTAATTTTTTTTTTTTTTTTAGTTTTGCAATTTCCTATGTCTCCAATTTTCCGATTTCTCAATCATTAACTTAGTTTCTATATCCCTCGTCGTGGGATTTCTAACGTCTTCGATGGTTGGAGCTCTTTTCATCCCTATAAACTTCCACCATCCTATTAACCATTTTAACTTCTCTTCTTCGGTTAGATTATCGTCATCATATAACAATTTTTGCTGCTCCTTCCGTTCATCCATTTCTATGCTGATTCTAACTCTGTTCTTTGTAGGCATCTATGTAGTGGTGTAGGTGTTTACAGGATCGGTGTTTGCAGGATCGGTGTTTGCAGGATCGCCATATAGTGTTGAAGGCAGGATCGCCATATAGTGTAGGTGGGACGCCAGCTAGGATCACCAAATATTATAAAAATCGCTGGACCGTTATATAATGTATGCCTTGTAGCAATCTACGTACATAGTGGCATTTAAATTTAATATAGTGTATGTATGGGGGCAGTATCGCCATATAGTGTAAGAGGGGGCAGGATCGCCATATAGTGTAATGAGGGGTGTACAAAAGGACACTGAGATTGGGTGAGAACCGGACCAATCTCAGGAGGAATTTTGTCAAGTGCTTTCCTCAAAGCAGTTCCCGCGTGCACGCTAGATGCACTTTTTTATACGGCACGTAGGCAGATTATGCCAATGTTTGAACCCTTTGGCAGAATATGCCAGTAAAAAGAGAAAATCTCTGTTTGGTTTTAATTATAACCCTTTCAAATCAGAATTATAATTGATATAATTTATTTTTAAATGCTGGTCTTTTATATCATTATAATTTAATATTTTTACTTAATTTAAATAATTGTCTTCTCTTTTCTTTACATTCGCATATTACAAATTCATTGATTTTTGAACGTTGGGTTCAATAGCCAATCAGAAAACGTTCAATAATCAATTTAAATTTTTCCCCTCAAAATTTGAGTGACATTCCTATTTGTCATGGGTTATTGACACAATTTGAATTTTCACAAATTTGTCATTTTGCATTCCAGTGATATTTAATTACACAATAATTTATTGTTTTGTAATTCAACCCTTTACCGAAGGTTAGTGTACTTTGTGGTATGTGTTGAATGAAAAGAAAAGATATGCAAAAAAAATAAATAAATGTAAACAAATAATTACAAATAAATATGTGCATGTGCATATAGTAAACAAAAATAAACAAAAAAATATAAACAAATAAAGATGAATAAATGAAATAAATAAAGATAAATGAAGATGTGTGTAACATGTAATGGTTTATGAACTCGATATAACAAATTAAAATTTGTTTTTATCACATAGAAATTCTTTAATTTTTCCTACAGATACTTGTGTACTATAAATTGAATCACAAATTATTCAATATTTTTAAAAATTATCAATTGTATTTCATGATAAATAGTTAGAAGCCTGCAAAGAAATCATTCGTAATACAAATATGTATGAAAATTTGCTATCAGTGAAGCCATTGTGAATGCAATGATTTCTTTGATTTATTTGAAATTCATATGAAGTATGTATAAACAAAAATCAGTACTTTATTTATATATACTAGCAGATTACAGCCCTCGTAATTCGAGTGCAAATTCTAGGAAATTTTATTTTTTCATTAAATAAAGACCTAAAGGTATGCTAATCAATTATTGCCAATTCATAAATCAACACAAAAACAAATAAGAAAATTATAGTCGGTATAGACCGACTATACGATACCCTATACCATGCGTTTAGAGACCCCATCTCTTAGACAAAACTAACTGGATATAAAAAATAAGCATAAACCAAATTTGAGTGGGATTTTTATTCATTTTTTTGGCTGCAGATATGAAAAAGTTCATATCAGATGCTATATATATATGGGGACTAGGCCCAAAAATGGACCGATCCTGACCATGTTTGGTAAAGTCTCTTTTATTTTGCAAAAATATATACAAACAAAATTTGAGAAGAATCAGTGCAATATTTTTGTTTCTGATAGATTTAAGTGAAGATCGGGAAGCAGCTCTATATGGGGCCTGTGACTAAGAGTTGTCCCATAGGGATCATTTTTGGACTACTCATTAATGGATCTAATAAACGCATACAAACCCAATTTGAGTAAGATCTATATGACAGTTTGGATCTTATGGCAATTTATGTCGATTTCATAGGGGTCATTTGTATGGTGGGCTAGGTCTTAACAAGGACCGATTCCCACCAATTTCAATAGTGTTCATCCTATGGCCGATAGAAGCTTATGTACCAAATTTCATCAAAATATATTCATATTTGCGACCTGCAGTTTGATTACAAGGTTTACATGGACACACAGACGGACGGACGGACATCGTTAAATCGAATCAGATAGTGATTCTGATTCGATCGGTATAATAAAAGATGGGTCTAGGTCAAATATTTTTGGAAGTTACAAACAGCAGCACAAAGTCATTATACCCAAACCACATAGTGGCATAGGGTATAAAAAAACAAACTCCTTTTTATTACAAACACATTAAAAAATTTAATAAACACACACATAGTATTGTATAATTTTATGTATGGGTAAAAACATATGAAATCAACCAATGAGTTGACCGCACCGATTTCGAATTGGATGAATTTTGGTACGAAGGGAAAGTTAAACATAATAATAGCGTTTGCCAACTTTCAGTGTCGTAGCTCTCGTACTTTCAGAATTATGGCCATTCCAAGTTGGCAAAAATCAATAAAAATGCACTCAGATGCCTTGACACAATTTTGAATATCTCGAAAAGTGTTCATTGTACGTTAATAATCAAGGGCTCATTTTACAGACTAAAACATGCGCCATTCCAAACAAATTTTTTTTCAAATTTTCGATCAAGGATAATGTAAATAAAAAAAGGACTAAAATTTCCAAAGGATATTTCTCGAAAATCAATATTTTTAAAAATTTCAAAAAAATATATGTTAATTCTTATTATGTTTTGTACAAGTCTGTCAAATTTCAATGTGGAGTCTTTATTACAACATGAGTTATTAAGAAAAAAGCAGGAGAAGGTTTATGTATTTCATGATATGTACCAAAATACAAAAAGGTGACAAATTACAAAAAGAAGGACAAATCAAATGTAAAGGAACTTTTTCGACTTTTCTTTGCTTAAACTCTTTTTCTCCATTGCTAAACCTTTAGTAAAAAGTACATTATGTATTATCATTATTAAACACTTTATTACAGCATATTTATTTATTTCTGAAGGATTTCAATTAAAAAATCTGCATCTGCCGAGTATCGCTTGACTTTAAATTTTTTTTTATCTACAGGTTCAATAGAATGCAGCTTTTGAGTTCCAGGAATAGTACGCAAATCTTTAAAACGAATTTGAAGGAACCGTGCTTCTTCTTCGTGGTCTTCTAGAGTTAAAAACTCGAAATTACAGTTCAAAAGATTTTGCAGGCACCATTCATATAATTGTTTTGGAGTAGTTATTTGACCTTGTAATGGACGCTGTAAACTAGCTCGACGTGCTCTCTCTTTACGGTACCTCCAAGACCGTCACTTGGGCCTTTTCCATGGCTTGTTGCAAAAAAATGCCACTCAGCATTACATCCAAAATCTTCCATATGATAACATAAATTGATAAAGTTCTTTTTATTTTTAAACTGGGCAGCACTACCGTCTGAAAAATACGTGATTTTCTTCGGGGTTGTTTTAAACTTTTTTCTCAAAAATACATTCAGGTGGCGATGGAACAGGTGAACAGCTACAGAATTGTGTACAAGACAATCAGATATTATTATGAAGTTTGTATGTTGTGTTTTTCCATCTGATTTAAAATAAATAGCAATTGGGTATAAAGTGGCCTGAGAGTTGTTCCAGTGAAATCCCTGGACTGCATCCTGAATAGTAAAAGAAGCATTTTCTGAAAAATCGCAAACTGCTATATACTCATTTTCTTCCAAATTTGATTTTCCTTCGCTCAAATATGCTGCCTGCTGTTTTGCAATAAATGAATGAGGTAATAGAATTTCAAGCTTTTCACATAGGGAATCCACAAAAACGTCGGCTTGGCCAAACATGGTCTCCAAATTATCCCTATCTACACTTACCCATTGTTTATATGTTATTTCATCAATATCGTTTTGCTCTAGTAATTGATTTAGTTTTGCTTTTAAATTTTCAATTCCTGGACACTTGTTACATTTACGTAGGTGACACTTTGAAGAAGATGGAATGCATGTCATTTGTTTCAAACAATCTTTGTAACATTCAAGCTGATAATTCGGAACACCAGCAGTTAATTTTTTAAAATTTATAGCATCAATCATCAGCTTCACATTTTGATGCTTTGTACAAACACACACGTAATGAGATCCACTCGCATTTGCTAGAATTATATTCCTCGGACGAAGTTGGCAAAACCTGGAAATACCTATTTTTATTCCATCATGTCGTTCCTTGAATAAGGCGTACATTTCTCTTGAGTTTCCAAGCAAAAGTCTTTTATTTTTCCTGACTTTTGTACCATTTTCAAAAACAGACACGAAATCTTTCTGTCCGGGCATACACCTGCTGACGTCATCGGATTCATAAAAAAGGGTTTTACTAAACTGCTTGTCACTGGTGAAATTGGACTTCCCAGTTTTGGGTTAGGTGTACTCATCACACCCTTTGTTTCAACCAAATGCTTAACTTTTCGCGCGATATAGTTTGTAACCATGAATTCTTCCTCAGTTTTATGTATTGCCCAGCTTTTTGGTAAAATTGTTAGCAGTTGGATTTTCTCACTATTTTTTGTTAATGTTTTAAACTTTTCTTTTAATTGTTCTATTATTTCGGATTGTGGGCACATATGCGAAGTTGATTGTGCTGAACCGTGGAAAATTTTGTCTTGAATCGAATCACTTATTTTCCTGAATTTTGCATCTCTGTACCGTTTTTGATGTAACTTCTTCTTTTTTGTCGGAGATTGTTCCAGATACGGTAAAGATTGGTTTAATTTTGAAATAGCAACTTCTTCCGTGCCTGACGCAATGTCATCTACTTCCGTGCCTGACGCAATGTCATCGAAAGTATCTACATTTTCGTTTATATCTGAACCTTCTTCCAAATTAGATTTATTAGATTTCTTCAGATGCGAAAATTTTATTCTACATGTCCAACAAATTTTATTTGAGATCGTAATGTTTTTATCCTTAGTATACTGTATCATCCATTTTTGGACTTGTCTTAAACTTTTATTGCACCCAGTGTGACCGGATTTTTTAAAAGGATTACAGCAAAATGTTGAATTGAGTGTCATATTTTTTATTTAGATACCACAACCGAATGAATTGTGCACGACTTTTTGCTATTGACAATAATTATAATTTATTTAAATATTTAGTCTCTTTTTTTTGTTTTTTCAAACGATCAAGTCACTTTAACACTATAACACTTTGACGTTTAGCACTTTTGAAATCTAGTATTCAACTGAAGTTTGACTTACAGTCTCTGAACTATTTACAGTGTTTTTTTTTTGGTACAAAAAATAGATTTCAGGTAAAAAAATACACGCCTTGCTTTTCTTGAATTGGAAAATTTGCGTGAAGTACGGGTCATAAAATGTTTTTTAAATAGGGACTGAATTTGCTACTGCCAATAAGCCGACCACAGTTCATAAAATATTTGCACATTTTTTGTGTGAACAGGCAATAAATATATAAATATAATATAAATATATAAATATATATATATCGCCTAGGTTGTAAAGTCGAAAAAGTTCCTTTACATTTGATTTGTCCTTCTTTTTGTAATTTGTCACCTTTTTGTATTTTGGTACATTTCATGAAATACATAAACCTTCTCCTGCTTTTTTCTTAATAACTCATGTTGTAATAAAGACTCCACATTGAAATTTGACAGACTTGTACAAAACATAATAAGAATTAAAATATATTTTTTTGAAATTTTTAAAAATATTGATTTTCGAGAAATATCCTTTGGAAATTTTAGTCCTTTTTTTATTTACATTATCCTTGATCGAAAATTTGAAAAAAAATTTTTTTAGAATGGCGCATGTTTTAGTCTGTAAAATGAGCCCTTCATTATTAACGTACAATGAATACTTTTCGAGACATTAAAAATTGTGTAAAGGCATCAGATTGCATTTTTATTGATTTTTGCCAAATTTGAATGGCCATTATTCTGAAAGTTCGACGGCTATATGTCTGAAAGTTGGCAAATATTATTGTGCCGATCCATAGATCATGTGTACAAAATCTTATCAAATTTGGAGGTGATGAGGTCACAAATGTGTTAATATTTTCGGTTGATTTCATATGTTTTTACCCGTATGTGTTAGTAGCAACTTTAAATGAAATTTACTCAAAATAAAGGAAAAAATTTTAAAATCTGTAAATCGGCAAATCGACTAAAAAGAAATACCTTTCAAATAATATACGTTTGGTCAAAATCGGGATAAAACGTTTGTAACTTTAATGAAAGCCAATTGAGGCATTGATTGCGTTTTCCATAAATTCAGCCCACAATTGACTTCTACCAATCCTTTGGCTATTCCCAATTTCCTCCACAAGTGCTCGCATCATAGCTATGCTATTAATTTTTTTATTTAATTTTTCTTTAAAATAAATTTAATTTCGAAATTTCACGCTTGATTATAATGAAACACGATTTATTATTTATTTATTTATTGTATTAAAAATCAAGCAATTAAAAATAAAATATAAACAAACATTAAATATTTCAATAAAGACAAAGCAAACAGGACAATGGTCTTAAATTTATACAGACATTTAAATAACTCTGCTGACTCTTCACTCGAAACATCCCTCAAAGTGGTACGCAACTTAGCACTGAATAAATTGACTAAACTCAATAGAAATTTCCGGTAATGGGCCTTACTGAAATCAGTAGTTTCTTAAAGAAAACAATTTATTATAACACTTAATTATCTATAAAAAATTTATAATACAGCTTACCTTTTGAGAGTTGTGAAATAAGAATTTCGGCCAAAACTGATACACATCATTTCGAAAATTGAAATACTGCTACCTTTGCTTGTACAGAACCGTGTGTGAGATATTGTTATAATACCTCCATAAAACAATTTGTTGAATATTCTGAGATCTTTGTTCTTTTGAAGAAACTAATTTCATTATTGATGTATTTACGGATACTGCACATTCCTTATTATTCTTCATATTGTCAACATTATATTCCAGACATGGTAGAATGGCATAAACTAAAACATTCGAACCAAATAATAAAACAAACTCCCGTATCCATGTTATGGCAATAGACTGAAAGATAGATACAAGGATTAATGTAAAATTCTGCAATAAAGATTTTCTTTGTTGTTAGCTAGAATTTTAAATAAAATTTCAGTGCATTACCTTAATAAGTTTGGTGATTGCGCATGTATTATCAATATATTTATAGTGTTTTCCATGCGCATTGATCTGGAATCATTACGAATCGATTTAAGAAACTGTCAGCGTAGTTTCACACATTTGTATTTCTTGTGTATTATCTTCCATCAAAAAAAGTCCATAAATAATATCAAATAGAAAACCATATTATTTTCAGGTACAGCATTCACAATCGCAATCCAGGATATAACATATTGTCGCACAATATAAATCTTTACATAAATGCGTTCCTTAAGAAGAGGTATAAAAGCTTCTAGATTGAAAGTTTGTGAAGATTCTATAACAATATTTTTAAGTAAACAATCCAATAGGAATAGGTCACAAGATGCCAGCAGGAAATAAATCGGAGAAGGGTATAATGGAGGAACATGCCACCAAGTTATACAAGGATCACACGCAAAATACCGGACACGTAAATATTGATCGTTTAAACAATTGAGAATGGGACTAACGAATTCACTGACATATTTTGAAGAGTCCTAAAGAAACAACAAAAATTAACTTGAAGTTTTAATTTAATAAATTACTTACCTTTCTAAAACCTAAACTTGTAGCCGCCAAACCTACCTTTCTCTTATTAGAATCCCGAGAGGAGGCAAAGTCATTGGACAACACGTTTGCGCAGTTATTTATCATATTAAACTCTGAACATTCTGTGTGCGATATCACTTGAATCATTTAAATAATCAGCTTTTTTTTAAATATATATGTAGAAAGTATTAACTTTGTTTATGTCTATATTTCTGTTTATTTTAACAATTTAAGTTAACACTTTAGAATTAACTTCACTTTCCGACAACCAATAATAAATAATACCCGGTAATTTACAAATATTGCTATTTAACGAAAAAAATTTAAAAAAACAACTCTACAACAGCAACAATGACAGTCATATGTTTTTCAAATAGAAAAAAAAAACTGTGTATGTGTTAGTTTCGGTCGTTCCGCAGTATGCATTGAAATATTATTTCTCCAATGTTGGAGAAAAGTTAAGTTCTCAAATTGATGTCAAATGTAATTCTCAACTTGGGTTGAACAATTTTTCTCCTTGTTTGCTTTCAACTTGACATCAAGTTGAGACTTAACATTTTTTCCAATCTTTGAGAAACATTTTTACTCTCAATTGGATATCCAACACTTTTCTCCACTTGAGACCAAACATTTTTTCAACTTGAATGCGATTTGTGTTAAGTTTGAGATATTATTTAAATATGTCATAAATAATAAATTAAATTAAAAAATGCCAAAAAAAAGTACAAATAATTAATTGATATATTTTGAATTATTTCTGCTTTTTGTCGAATTTTTCAAAAAATGTACAACTAATTAATTCATTTATTTTTAATTCTAGATTTTAAAAAATGTACATAATATGTACATTTAATGTTAAATATGTACATAATAATGTTAAATATATAATGAAATTAAATTGAAACATTAAAAAAAGTACATTGTTTTTATTTCTAAAATTAGTATAATATTTTTTAATATGGCAATTCCTTACCTTCCATTTGATACCGATTGGAAATATTTCTTTGCTATCAAGTTGAGAATCACAAATTTCTCAATTTGATAACAATGAAAATCGCCATATAAAAAATGTGCCTTTTAAGTTGAGAAGACTATATTCGAACTATTGAGGGCATTTGAGAATTAACGTTGGAGATTTGAGAAATGTATTTGATCTCTAATGCACCTCAAGTTGATAGCAAACAAAAATGTTTATTGGGTCATTTATTGTAGGTCGTTTGCACACACACAAAAAATAGAAAATTAATTGTCAATAAGCAAAGCAAGTGGCTTCGAAATACGATGATGCCAGTTAATCATTTTTTGTTCACGCGGAATTTATAATTGGAGGAATTTTTTTCTCGAGAAATGTATTTTCCGTGAGAAAGAAATTCCTTGAGAACATTCATAATTGGGCTGAATAACTTTTAATTGGAACTTTTTAGTCAGAATAAATCATAATTCTAGTTAGATATTGGTTAATATTTAATTAGAAAAAATATTGTGGTGGCATCTACGCATTGAGGCAGTCACGGAAAAATTAAATGCAAGTCTGTTTTTTTTAATATAACAAAAATGGATTTTCCCTTTAACAAAATATGGCAGAATTCTTTGAAATGGAAAATCAATTTTGTGCTAATTCTTAACAAAATTAATAAAATATATATATATATATGTACTATTATATTTATTAATATTTGTAATTTTATTTGACACAATTTCACACACAGTTTTACAGATCAACTGTTTTCAAACTGATTTCGAAGTTTTCTGTTTTTGAAACAGTAGTGCCAATTTGTAACATTTTGTGATGTAATGAAAATCGCAGAATAATAAGTTAATACACAATAAAAAATATTAAATTTTTAAGTTTTATACACATATTGCAATAAAAAAAACTTTGGTAAATTTACATTGAAGATGGTCAGAAATGAATGAGAAAAAATATATAGACATTTAAGAAAAGCACATTTAATGTTAAGCTTTATGCACAAAATATATGGGTTTTTGTTGTTTCGAATTTAACTGTGGCTCTAAGTGAAAAGTTTTAGACCGATCGTATATTACATCTTGAGGATCCTCACCTAATATTTTCAAAAATTTAAAATTCTTTTTAACTCATTTAACCTCATTACGAAAATAGTAAAACCGTAAATATGGAAAATCCACGCACCTCAAAAAATTGTTTTCTATGAAATAAATTGAAGACATTTCATATTATACAAATTTCTTTCAAAAATGTATCAATTATTGCAAATTTGAAATTTGGCATATAGTATTTGTACATATATTTGTATAGATTTCGCAGTATGAAAAGAACTATTATTTCTTTATTTAGAATATATGTAAGTATTGCTCGCAAAAAAATGCAACATCATGAATGAAACACATAGACGACTGCTGGCAGCATCATTTGTAGTCGTATAGTCAGCTACTTGATTTTTCTGAATACGACAGCAACATATAATACAAATGCATTTTTATTTAAATATACAATTACTTTTACTTATTTAAAATGCATTAGTATAACGTAAAAATAAATAAATTAATTTAACCCCTTTTGATTATTAATGGAATTATAGCCTTTCATTTTGCGATTTTTTTTAAACAAAATAAAATATTTCATAGCACTAATTTCTTTTACATATTTTGTTATATTGTCAACACTATTTTTGTTTTGTAGCCAACAAAACACACTTGCAGTTTTTTTCTATTTGAAGAACATATGACTGTCATTGTTGATGTTGTTGTTGTTGTTTTTTTTTCGTTAACTCTTTTGTATTAAAGCACCTCCAATATATGTATCCATTTTAGTTTGCAAATTCAATATATTTATAATTTATTACTTACAGCAAAAAATAATAGAAACAATTTTATCAGTTATGTTTACGAAACTATATAAATAGACCTGAAGTTGGCTGCAAAAGCAGTAGCCTGTGTAAAGAACAAGTTAGCGACATGTAACTGTTACGTAACGTGTCAGCCTTTTTTTCACATGAAAAGTATTGGGACGTTCCGGTTACGTTCGGTAACTGTTTTAAATGATTTTCATGTAAAAAAAAACAACTGACTCGTTACGGTTACGGTTAGAAAACATTGACCTTTTATATATATTATAATGCTATGAATGCATTTATCTTTATTTTTTTTTATTTATATATTCTTTTTTTTTGTATTGTATATTATTTTTTTTTTATTATTATTACTATTTCATTTAATTATTTTTTTTCTTTAAATAAATTAATACATAAAAATTTGTTTTTTAAATCGTTGGAGAACTTTTACTCCCTTTATTTACTGCCTTTATATTAACTGGTAGTGTCTGCTTGTCGACAAAATTTTGGATCGATTTTTAGCCCCTTTCCCGTGAGCCAATCGATCTGCAACTTTATAGGCAGGCTCGTGGCGACGACAAAAATGACATAAAAAATTTTTTCAATGATGACAAAACAATGGAAATTTTTAAATTTTCATACCAGAGTTTTTTGAAGGATATTTTTTTTATTATATTATTACCACAGCGACCGCAAAATACAACATTTAGAATAACAACAAGAACAATAGATGTTTAAGCGCAGATCGTGTAAAAGGGCGTGTTACTGTTCAGTGCCTTTTATCTTTTTTTTTATCTTATCCTTTGTTTTTCTATTTGGCGTCTAAGTGCTTTTTATGTATTAAAAAAGGAAAAAAAAAGCTTTTTTTATACGCTTGTATACCCCAGCTAAGTACGGTACGTACGGAGAAATTAACCCCCGAATTATTTTTTAATAAATTATAACGATTTAGAAAATATAAACTGATTGTGTTTTCTTTTCTGTTCAACCATTTTTTTTCGAGACAAATATTATCAAATTAACATTTGGTCCATTCGAACCGGATTATACAGTCCACCCCGTTGATAATATTTGTTAAGAGAAATATTTCTTTTTAGAAACCCCCTTTGGCTTTCCATTTGGACGGACAATTTTAAATTCCCCCTTAGTAAACCCCTTTAAAGGAAAAAGGTACGTGTTTTTTTGCATTTATTTTTTGTGTGAAAAATATAAAAAGTGAAGTGTAACAACATAAAAAGTGTTCCTTTTTTTTGATAAAATAGAAAAAAGAAATACCAACAAAAAGTGTTAAATAATCCACAATTACAAAAACAGAAACAAGTGCAAGTGTTAAAAAAAAAAAAAAAAACCCTTTTAAAATTTTACCAACAACACCCTTGGTTAACATTTAGCGAAAGTGAAGAAAAATTTATTTTTTTTACTTGTATTTTTTCTCATTACTTGTGTTTTTAGTTTTTTTTTTTTTGTTGTGTTCATATCAAAGCAAAATAGTTTTTTTATAAAGCTCTGTTTTTTGTTTTTAACTCATGATTTTAATTCTCTGTTAAAATAAAGCTTTACAGTTTAAAAGTCATTGCTGCCATTTTTACTCGTTAGTTCTAATTAGAACGAATAAAACACAAAATTGTAAACAAAATCGGACATAACAATATTAAAACTATTTAGTTATTTTTTTCTGATAAAATTATTTAATTTAATTAAAACTAAATAATAACCCCAGTGAATGCATTAATTGAGTGAGTTTTATTAAAATAAAAGTGAAATATACCGCTATTTGACACTGTATTTGTTGATTGTTTTTTTTATATTTTTTTGTGTTGTTACACACATTCATTAGTGTTGCAACATTTGAGATAACCGAATAGACCGGGTATTTTGTAATTTTTTTACAAAATTGTTATTTCTAATTAATTTTTTCGCCATAATTCGGTATAAATTAATTATTCGGCTCATTTCTTAATAAAAGTACCCGTAATTTTGTGAAATTTAATTAAATTTTGTGAGATTAATTCAATTCATTGAACCCGATTGTGAGTACCCGTGTTTAAAAGTTGCGACGCTAGTGTAATTTGAACTTTTGATACATATTTTTGTTACCGAAAGTGATTTACACTGTAAAAATTGTTGTTTTAATTTGTTTTTAAGTGTAAATTAAAGATAATTTCGCAATTTTAACCCGGTTTTTTGAGATTTTTAACCCGTATCAAAGAAAAACAGTGTAAATTACTTTTATTACGTATTATATTGTCAATATTTTTGATTTTTTTTTTCGAATTTTTACCCAAAATTTAATTGTTTTTTTTGTTTAACACGAAAACAAATTTATTTCAATTAGTTTTCCACCCCAAAATACTTACCCGAAACATTTTTTTAATCTTCTCAATTTTTCTTGAGTATTTTTGATAATTTTTTCAAATTATTAAATTTTTTTTGTTGATTTTAACCCGCAGTCATTCTATTTCAAAGTTTATTTTACCCATTTTAAATTTTTTTTCTAACCCGTTTTTAGTATTTAAACTTTTAAAGATGGCTGAAATGAACGATTTCGTTAGGGTTTGTGATCGCCTAACTGAGTTTGAGGCATTTATTGCCATATTACCCCAAGTGGACCATAAAACCGGGTCTTTAAACGCTCACGAAAAGGAGTTGACTCGGTTATGGGAATCCGTTCAAGAAACCTACGAGTCCCTTTCAAGCGGTGGTACTCAGAAGGCCTAATTGGAGCTCAAGCAGCGGTATATGGCTTCGTATACTACCTACGTTCGCGGTATCTCTCTAATTACCGAAAATTCTGAGCGAATTAAGGCGGCAGCAAAGAGCCAGGAGCTTAGCCTGAAGCCCAATATACATTTACCCCCGTGTGATACTGATATTTTTTATGGGGATTATGTTAATTGGCCTACGTTTAGGGACATGTTCACTGCTTTGTACAAAAACAATTCTCGACTATCCCCGGTTGAGAAATTGTACTACCTTTTGCAAAAAACAAAAGGAGAAGCCCATAATATCGTTCGAGCATGTCCATTAACGAATGAAGGTTTTGAGCTTGCGTGGAAAAATTTAGTTGACATGTATGAAAATAAACGTGTTATAATACATGCTCAATTTAAAACCCTATTTTATAATATACCTCAACTCACTAAGGAAACTGGGCCTAATTTGAAAAGTATACAACGCACTATAAATGATTGTATTACTAATTTATCGCAGTTAAAGCTTAGTTTTGAAACTATTTGGCATCATGCTTTAGTTTTTATATGTTCCTCGAAATTACCCGACCATATTGTAGCACTCTGGGAAGACTCTCCGAAAGCGGATCATTTTAATCCAAGGTGGGAGGAAATGGATAAGTTTTTAACGGCTCGTTATCATACCCTTGAGGCCGTTTCTGATATAAAAAGCTCGAATCCAAACCCAGTTCAAACTTAAAATAAAAGCGCAAATTTACCCGAATCAAAAAAATCGTTTAAGGATTCGAAGAAAATAAAAACTTTTGCTACAAAGACTAATACTAGTCAGACGGTATTGCGTTGTGCTCTCTGTCAGGAGCAACATCCCTTGCGACTTTGTGCAACATTTTTACAAAAAAATGTGGAGGGGAGACTTGCGACAGTGAAAAGGCTCAAATGCTGTTCGAACTGTCTGGCAACATCCCACGAATTTAGAGCTTGTAAGAGTGTAAATGTTTGTTTTTTGTGCAAACAAAAGCATCATTCGCATTTGCATCGGGATACTCAAGCTTCTGGATCTGGTACTTTCGGTCAACAAAACCCTCAAACCGGTACTTTTGTACCACAAAACCCCCAAAACGGTACTTTTGTACCACAAAATCCCCGGAACAGTACAGTTGTACTACAAAACCCTCGCACTAATAACCCCGTAAATAATCCAGGAAGTTTTAATATCCAGACTTAAAATCAGACACAACCCCCTCATAACCCTGGAAATGGAGCATCTACATCAGCTGCAGCTGCTTCATTCCAAACATATGCAACTCATTTGCATTCCAACCCCTATTCCACAGTATTGCTGGGAACAACTATGTGTGAAATTCATGTCAATGATATGAAGTGCGCAGCTCGTGCTTTAATTGACCCAGCTTCTCAAGCCACTTTTATATCTAAAAAGTTGCAAAGAAAGTTGTCAATACCCACATTTTCTGCTCCAACGGCGCAGATAACTGGACTTAACGGGAGTTTGACAGCTACTTCGTCAAAACTATGTTTTATTTCGATATGCTCAGCAATCGACCCCAGTTTTGAAATTCGTACTGAAGCATATGTGGTGGAGAAGTTGACGGGTCGTTTGCAATCGTGTTCATTTGCGAACATTATGAATTCAAATTTCCCTGAAATTTCTATAACTGATGTCAAATGCACCCGAATGGATCTTCTCCTCGGGGGAGATCTTTATTCTCACATTATATTACCCGATGTGAAAAAACACCCGGATGGTAACCTAGTAGCACAGAGAACAGTTTTCGGCTGGATTGTGACTGGTAAAGTTTTTCACCCACAACCCCTAAATTCAGTTGAATCATATTTCAACCACATTGAGCTAAGTTCTCAACTCTCTCGGTTTTGGGACCTTGAAGAAGTTCCACAAGCGACACAATTGTCTGAAGCCGATGAGTATTGTGAAGAACTTTTCCAGTCGACAACTTATAGAAATCCAGATGGTCGCTATGTAGTCTCACTTCCATTCCGGCGGGAATTTTCGAGTAATATATCTCTTGGAAATTCTCGGAATGTGGCCTTATCCCAATTCATGAGAAATTAAACTCGTCTTTTGAAAAGCCCCGAGCTAAAATCACAATATGATAGTGTGATTGGCGAGTATCTCAATGGGGTCACATGAGGGAAGTAGACTCTTCTTCATCAGGCTCTGCTGCATATTATTTACCCCACCATGCGGTATTTAAACCCGATAGTGTTACTACCAAGCTTAGGGTAGTATTTAACGCTTCAAATCCGTCGTCTAATGGCGTAAGTTTAAACAATATTTTGCACCCCGGTCCTGTATTACAGGCAGATTTAACGGTTTTAATTCTGCGTTGGCGACTTTACCGTTACGTTTTTAATGCCGATATTGAAAAAATGTATCGACAAATTTTGATTCACCCTAATCAAACCCACTTTCAGCGGATTTTATTCCGTAAGGATCCCGAGGTCGACGTAAAGGATTATGAGCTTAATACGGTGACGTTTGGAGTGAACTGTGTGCCGCATCTTGCAATTCGAACTCTTATACAATTAGCGAGAGAATGTGAAGCTCAAAATCTTGCGGCATCCGAAATTTTGAAAACCCAGATGTACGTTGATGATGTACTAGTTGGCTCTCATGAGCTAGCGGACGCTTTTAAAAGACGAAATGAGCTTATTGAAGTTCTTGGGTCTGCTGGTTTTGTTCTTCGGAAATGGACTGCAAACCACATTCGTCTTTTAGAAAATTTACCCTGCGAGTATCTGTTAAATGCAAACTTCTTGAAATTTTCGGATGCTAGTACAGCTAAGACCCTTGGCTTGCGATGGAACGCTGATAGTGACAGTTTCTATTTTAAACTCATATCGCAGCCAGGTAGGGATGTTGTTACAAAGCGTGCTGTCTTGTCAGAAATAGCAAAACTATTCGACCCCGCCGGTTGGCTCTCTCCGAAAATAATTGTTGCAAAAATGATAATGCAACAAATATGGAAAGACAAGACAGATTGGGATGAATGCTTAAACCCCGTAACTCTAAAGCAATGGCACGGATTTTTAAGCGATTATAAAAATATTGAGAGAATTAGCATTCCAAGATGGGTTAATTTTCACCCCAATTATGAGATTGAGATCCACGGGTTTTGTGATGGTTCTGAAAAAGCATATGCTGCCACTCTTTATGTTCGTAGTACCTCCTCGTCTGAGGTTAAAATGCATTTATTTGCGTCTAAAACGAAAGTAGCGCCTGTTAAATTTGAAACACTACCCCGTTTGGAGCTTTGCGGAGCGACATTAATGGCAAATATGATAGAATCGTTATGTGGTCAACTAAATCTAGCCAAGAACAAGATTTATCTGTGGACTGATTCTACCATTGTTTTATCTTGGCTTAAAAAACCCCCATGCCATTGGCCTACTTTAGTCAAGAACAGAGTGGCGCTTATTTTAAGTAAAGTTGGAAATGAGAATTGGTCTCATGTAGATTCCAAAGACAACCCCGCCGATTTGGCAAGTCGTGGATCTCTCGCTAGCGATTTGATAAACAATTTGTTATGGTGGCACGGTCCGAAATGGTTGCAACAGCCTAGGGAAAACTGGCCACAGAAAACGTTTAATTATCATATTCATTTGGAAATTCAGTCCCATCATGCGGAGATGAAAAAGCCATTTGACATACTCGCACGATTCTCTGAATTACCCCGTGCAATGCGAGTTGTAGCGTATTGGTTTCGGTGTTTGCACTATTTGCGTACACGCACCAGTCTATATGCTACTCCAAATATGACTCAATCTGAGCTGAAGTTTGTAAGAGATCGTTTAATTCTCGTATGTCAACAGGCCTATATTGCAGAATATGATAATTTATCGAAAGGTATTCCCTTATCCCCAAAAAGTAGTTTACTCACATTAAGCCCCTTTATAGATTCTAATGGATTTGTTAGAATGAATGGCAGATTAGTGCGATCACCCGGTCTGACATATGATGAACGATTTCCGAAAATCTTACCCTATTCGGCTCGTTTTACCCGTTTATATGTGGAACATGTCCATAAATGCTCAGTACATGGTGGGCATTCATTAGTATTGCGCCTTGTACGAATTGAGTTTTGGGTTCCGAAATTAAAGAATTTGATTCGTTCGGTAATTGATAATTGCAAACAATGTACCATTTACCGAAAGAAAACCGGTCTGCAGATAATGGCTGCTTTACCCCCTGAGCGAAGTGTTCTTTCGAGACCTTTTACTCATACCGGTTTAGATTTCGCAGGTCCATTTGATATAAAATCCTACATGGGAAGGGGTTGTCGAATCACAAAAGGATATGTTCTAGTATTCGTTTGTTTTTCGACAAAGGCAATTCATTTAGAGGCTACAGGCGACATGTCGTCTGATACCTTTTTGGCGGCTTTCACTCGTTTTTTCTCACGACGAGGATGCCCGTCCCATTTATACTCTGATAATGGGACAGCCTTTGTGGGTGCTTCAAATTTACTCGAAGTCGATTCGAAAAAGTTTCTGGCCGAATTAAAGGACAAAGTTCTGGTCGGAAACGGGTTTCAGCCAGTAGAATGGCATTTTATTCCACCTGGGGCACCCCACATGGGCGGCTTATGGGAAGCCGGCGTAAATAGTGTAAAAACCCATTTAAAGAAGGTCTCTAATGCACAGAGATTTACTTTTGAAGAGTTCACGACAATGCTAACCCATATTGAAGCGTGCTTAAATTCTAGGCCTCTAAGTGCAATGAGCGACAACCCCACGGAACTACTTCCTTTAACCCCTGGTCATTTTTTAGTCGGAATGCCTTTATTAGCACCCGCTGAACCCGACTATTCCGATTTGAAATTGAGTGTTGCCAATAGGTGGCAAAAACTTAAGGCTCTTCACCACCAACTTGCTCTCAGGTGGAAAGAAGAGTATTTAAAGGAACTCCACAGACGCGTAAAGTGGAAGTATCCTCAGAAGGATTTTGCAGTAGGTGACTTAGTTGTTATCCGACAAGATAATCTCCCTCCTAATGAATGGAAATTAGGGCGACTTGAAAAGGTCTACCTAGGAGATGATTTGAAAGTCCGCGCAGCTGACGTGAGAACTGCTTCTGGAATTTTTACCCGCCCAATTGTGAAGCTGGTTCTCCTACCCAATGAAGAACCCAATTAATATTTTTTTTTTTTCCCCCTTAGTTGTTGAAGATGTCAAAGGTTTCTGCCCGTCTCCGAGTGCATCGTACTACAGAAGGAAATGGCGAAGCTGGTGGACACCCAGAAGGCACCTCGTGATGAGAGCCTGCGCGATTGCCGCTTGTGCAAGAGCGAGCACGCGCTGCGTAAATGCCTTAAATTTCGGAAAATGTCGGTGAAAGAGCGGTGGGAAACTGTCAAACGTTTCCAGTATTGTTTTAATTGCTTGGCACATTCCCACATGAAGGACCGATGTAGTAGCCGGGAGAGATGTATAGAATGTATGTCGGACCATCATTCTCTGCTGCATCGGTTCAAAAACCATAAAAATTCCCGAGCAGCTCCACCAGTCCAACCGAATCCTCCAGTTCCCAGTGAGCCTACCGTTGTTACCACCGTAAGGCAAATATGCGCAAAGCGGCGAAATAAGCGGAAGAACAAAAGGCGGAACGAAAACCACGTCAACAACAACAACCCCATCAACAATAACAACAACAACAAACCAAATCATTGCAGTGGTCATTGCTGCAACCATCAGCTCCAGCAGAGTATGGCGCAGAATGTGATGGCACCTGCACAAATGGCGTACCCAGGCCAACCTAACGCCACCATCGTATTAACGTTCACACTGCGCGAATTTAATTTTTTTTTATATATAACATTATCTTCTTTTGTTTATATACATCCATATATACAAATGTAAATATTTTTTTTTTTTTTTTATTTATTTAAATGAATTTTTTTTAACTCTTTTTTCCTTTGTTTTTACCGCTGTATCCTCCGCCTTCCTTGTTGCATTCTTGTTGTTCAGTGCCTTTTATCTTTTTTTTATCTTATCCTTTGTTTTTCTATTTGGCGTCTAAGTGCTTTTTATGTATTAAAAAAGGAAAAAAAAAAGCTTTTTTTATACGCTTGTATACCCCAGCTAAGTACGGTACGTACGGAGAAATTAACCCCCGAATTATTTTTTAATAAATTATAACGATTTAGAAAATATAAACTGATTGTGTTTTCTTTTCTGTTCAGCCATTTTTTTTTTCGAGACAAATATTATCAAATTAACAATAGAGAAACATATATTTTAAATTTTGTTTACCTTTTCAACAATTTCTCGGGACCTGTTAAACCGATTTTCATGATTTTTCACACAGAAACCTTCTCATGACGTTAGTAAAGGTGCGTTTACACTATGTGTATTTTCCATATGTAAATTCAGTTTTACGATCCATACGTAATTCCGCGTGTGTGTCAAAATTGGCGTTTTACACACAATTCATAATTTTTGCGTTCAAACGTACATATGTATTTCTGTATGACATAACCTCTAACTGTAAACAATAGCTGATTTAATTTGCGAATTTACAAAAAATTAGTGTTAAAAAGAAAGTTATATATTTTATATATTTTTTAATTGTTAATTAATATTAAACAATTTATTTTTCTTTCAATATTTATCTTTATAATTTACTCTGTTTTCTTTCGCCACAAGAAGTGTTGTATTTTCATATGGTTGTCATGCCAAAATAGAACCTGCCCTAATTGAAAAATTTACATATGTCTTGCCGAATGTGTTCTACATAAACAATTTTTGAAAGGGTTCACACTATGTGTACAAATTGCACGTGCTAAAAAAATAAGAAAAACATAAGCAAAACACATAGTGTGAACGCAGCTTAAATCATAACAAGTACCCTAGCTATCCCACTGAGGGCGTGATCGTGACAAGAACAACATAAACAAATAATATATTTTCAAGACTTTTTTTACTTCTTCACCCAATTCTCGGGACCTAATCAACCGATTTGCACGATTTTAAATAGCAAACTTCTCAGGATGTTAATGAATCATTTTTTATGCCAACGAGCACCCTAGCTGCCCGATTGATGCCGTCATCGTGATTTCCACAGACGGACAGACGGACAGACGGACAGACGGACATCGCTATATCAACTCCGGTTGTTATAAGGATCACAAATATATATATTTTATGGGGTCCAAATTTTTTTTTCTAATTATTACAAACGGAATGACAAACTTATATAAAGCCTCTGCACACTGAAGTGGAGGGTATAAAAAGCATGCTCTTTGGTAAGTGCTGGCCATTAATGAACTGAGCGAAAGTACTCTTAACAATACAAAACAATTTTGAGATGAAAAACAAAACAGACAAACGAAGAAGTTTAGTAAGTGTTGCCAATTTTGACAACTTATTGTAATTTCGACGATTTTGCAATTTTGCCAATTTTGACAACTTATTGTAATTTCGACGATTTTGCAATTTGTTAAAATGATTTGTTAAATTTGTAAAAATGATGATTGAAGATTTAAAATTATCAGTAGTATAAAAATTACGATTTCAAGGGTTACCAATTAATGGGTTGTTTATCGAAAATTGATAGTTTTTGTTCAGTGTAAATGGAAATTACAAAGTATGTATAGATATAATTCTGGGTCAAGTCGTTTCAAAACGGAAATACCTTGAATAGCATCTCTATTTAAGATTTAAGTTTCAATTACGGCGATACTTTAAATCTATATTATATGTTTCAGCTATAGATACATGTCAATAAAATTATTTAGTTGATTGGTGTGTTAAATTTTTTTCGTTGAAATTTCACCACTTAATACATTAGAAATAACCAATGCTGTAATAATATTCGTAATATGAATGATATAAATAAATTTGATTGTTTCCTTTTGTAATATTTTGTAGAGTTTTATTTTTATTATCTTGACAGTTTCTTGTTTTCAAAATGACGATTTTGGCGACTTAGTTTCCAAAATTGTCGATTTTCAGAAGATTTAATTGCAGCACTGGTTGGTAACATAGAAGAGAGAAAATTGTGAGTGGGTTTGTATAAAATGAGAAAGATTAAATTTTGTTTGTGTATTTCGCATAGCTTTGTAGGGAGTGCTATGTGTATTATTTCAGCGTTACAGAATCAGTCAGTGAGTCAGGGATCAGCGTAAATATATATAAGATGCATAATTTTTTTGTGGCATTTTTTTATGTTGTTGTACAATTATAATGTTCAACCACTAAACTGTTACAACAAACACACTGGGTTTTATGTTTTTTTTAAAGGTATCTACATATTTTTGCTCGTATCTAATCACGATGGTGCCCGATTTAGCCAATTTTCAGTACCGTACTGCTGGGAATTATGGCAAATGATATTATTGTAGCCTTATCCAGTTAGATGGCTTTTTTTGTGAATGAGCGTGATTTCAACAGACAGACGGACAGACGGACATCGCTATATCGAATCGAGCTGTGATAAGGATCAAGAATATATATACTTTATGGGGTCGGAAATTAGTTTTTCGATGACGACTGACGTGTGGAGGGTATAAAAATAATCCCTATAAAAGTCAAACAAAAAGTACCATGAAAAAAATTCAAAATGAAAAATGGAAAATTAAAAAAGGAAAATTGAAAATGAAAAATGAAAAACGAAAATTTATAAACGAAAAATGAAAAATGGAAAATGAAAATTGAAAAATGGAAAATGAAAAATTAAAAATGGAAAATAAAAAATGGAAAATAAAAAAGGAAAATTAAAAATGAAAAACGAGAATTGAAAAATGAAAAACGAAAAATGAAATATGGAAAATGAAAATTGAAAACGGAAAATGGAAAATGAAAAACGAAATAAGGAAAATGAAAAACGAAAATTGAAAAATGAAAAACGAAAAATGGAAAATGAAAAATTAAATGCATTGTTTGTGTTTTCAAAAAAAAAACGTATTTTTTTTAGATAGGGTTATTGTTAATTTTTTATGGTTTTGTGACTGAAATGTTGAAAATGAAAATAAACATAATATATATAAAAAAATAAACATGTATATCATCTGTAAGTCTGTAACGACAGGGTTTACCGCACTATGCTGAGCACTTTGCTACTATGAGCATTATGCTACTTGAAGTACACTTTAATTTTTTTACATACGGCCCTAAATATACAAGTTGCTCTCATCATATTTTAATTTAATTTTTTTACATGCGGCCCTAAATATACAAGTCGCTCTCATCATATTTTATTAAACAGTCTTAATTTAAAAGACGAGGAACAACGAATTCGCTCCAGATGTCTTAGTATGGTAATAAATCAAGAGAAAATAGTATTAAAGAACGAAATAGTTCTCAGTTCACTCAGTAGTCAACTACACTTTCATGTACACTATTTCAAAATAATAAAAAAATACATAAACGTACAACTAATCCTAATACGGAAAATTCAACAAAAAGTTTGTGCTCTGAATGCGGTTTAACTGTGGAAGGAGCAAATAATTTCAAGATGCACTATTAGGCTGCGATGAAAATATTCATAAAGAACGTGAGAATGTAGCTGTATAAAGACGCGGAATTTTTAATGAAAATGTAAATCGAAAGAAAGTGAAAATAATTGAAATATTTTGCGAAGTGTGCGAAATAGATATTCGTCAAAATAAATACGAAAGTCATTTGCCTACAAAATGCATAAAGCCAATTCCGCAACCATTTTAAAGGAAAATATAGCCGAAATAACACTAAGAAATCCTCGTGTAGTGAAGTAATTCCGGATATCTAGTAATTTGCAGAAGGAACTGATTATAAGGAACTTTTAATTGAAGGATTGATGGAATTTGATTTTATAAAAATAAATATGGTGCTATTTGGTATGTACGTTTAAAATTCATCCGAAGGGGACACAATGTCTTCAATATAACATTTTGCAACTTTATCAATGGTATCAGAAATATTGAAGAGTTGGAGAGACAAGCAAGTGAGTTTAAGGAGAGAGATAAAAAAAATTATTTGACATTAAATATTATAAAATTAATGACATAAGTTCAACAGAAATAAAATTCAGGGGAATGACTATAGATTTTTCGATTAAGTCATTTCCAATATTATTTCCTGACCTTAAAATATATGAACAAAATACCCCAGTTTTCAGCATTAACGTTTATGAATTAAATAAAACAAATACTAAGTTTAAAGTTGTGGGCCCTGCAAGAAAATCAAAAATTAAAAAATGATACCTATTACTACGCTTTAATAAAGAATATTTTTTCTTGTTTTAATTCACATCGAAAAGGTTTTGTGAAATCAAAACAAATGCCCTTTTTCTACTACACAGGTCTTAAGAGATAAAAAAAACAATAGATATTTAAATTCAAACATGTTTTTTATTGAACATTGTCATTATTTTAAAAAATTAGACATTGATTTTATGAAAAAAAAATATTTTAAAAAACGTCTACATTTTGCGTTGATTTAAAAAAAAAACTCATAATCAGTAGTCAATGTTAATAAAACACACTTTTGGAGATGATGTTGTTCTATAACTATAATAAAAACTTTTTATTTGCACAATCTATTTTCCTTTATAATTTTTTCAATTATAACATAGATTCTTTATGTACCAATTATTACGAATAAAGAAATTTAAAATAATATTTCACTCAAATCACATATTTTTATTTTTTTTTGGCTATGACTGCCACAACTTTGTTTATGTTCGAAACAGTAGTGATGCCAGTCAAATCCAATATATTTGAATTACGAATTTTCTTTTGTGATGCCTAACTTATTTCAAAAAGAGAAGTCATTCTTAATTGAATGAAATTGAAGAACAAAAACAATTATATGTTATTTAAAAAAAAAATATTTTTTTTTTACTTTCTTTATAATCTTAAGGAAAAACATGCAAAAATTACTTAAGGTGTTTTGTGAAAGTGACTAAAGAACCATATGGCACCTCGGTTTCTAGATAACATATGGTATGATATGATTTCGAAAATATAAAATTTGTGTTTTCAAGAAACCCAAAATTTCAATTTCATGTTATTTAAAATTCATTCTTATTCAAATAACAACGTTTCAAGAACAGTGCTGCATAATTTTGCACATAAGGTGTGAAATTTATTTCAATGTAGGAGTCTTAAAGACTTCCAGCCGTATTCATAAAAAAAACTTAAATCAGGTTTCAAATACAAATTAGTTAAAACACATTTTTAGCCTAAAAAAGGTTTGTTAAAAATTCGTATTCATAATCAGTATTTTAAGTAATAAACGTTTTAACGTTTTATTAAACTCTATGATGGCAACACTACATTTTTTATTTGTCACTTGAGTAGTAATGATGCAAAATCATGGTTATTAATTCATACGGTATTCGTATCTATTATTTTTTTTTGCTGTGTTTGAGAAAAATATGGTTTTTATAGAAAAAAAAATAAAGATAAACTTGTCTATTAATTAAATAAAGAAAAACATTCAAAGCAAAATGATAGGTACATATGTAATTTATGTGGTGATTTTATTGCAGATTAAAAAAGTATTCAAATAACCAGTTTTATTTAATTTGTTTTGATTGTTTACACATCACTAGTTTTCTTTGTTATTAAAAATATTCCTTTTAATGTAGTTGACTTAATTAAGTTACTTTAATAATTTGTATAAATACTTCGAGCGTGAGCGCTCCTTATCCGGAATAGCAAATGGGTCGCTCCCTTTTTTTGTAAATTTTCTTTTTACGATTATTTGAGATTTGGGCAATAATTTCTATTGTAAACAAAATATATGTAATTAAAACATAATTTTTGTCAATAAAAATAATTCTTACCAATTCTATTAATCAAATATAAATTGTCTATTTCTCATTAAAAAATCAACTAACTTCTGTTCAAACTGAAAACAAACACAAAGCAAAAAGCACAAATGTCATTTTAAAATAGGTTTAAAATAGGGTCGAACCAATTTTAAAATTCTTTTATTTACACAAGGTTTAAAATAGGTATTTTAAGCTAAAATTCGTTTATGAATACAATTTTATCGATTTTGGCTTAAAATGGATTTGAAATGCTGTTTAGAATTTTTATGAATACGGCTGTACATGTTGTTATATATTGTCATTTTCATCGGACCAGAGTTTTTTTTAATAGCCTCCACTCCAGTGAGCAGAGGGTATATATAAGTTTGTCATTCCGTTTGTAATAATTAAAAAAAAATCTGGACCCCATAAAATATATATATTTGTGAACCTTATAACAAGCGGAGTTGATATAGCGATATCCGTCTGTCCGGCTGTCCATCTGTGGAAATCACGATGACGGCTTTAATCGGGCAAATAGGTTGCTCGTTGGCATAAAAATGATTCATTGACATCCTGAGAAGTTTGCTATTTAAAATCGTCCAAATCGGTTCATCTGGTCCCGAGAATTGAACGAAAGAGTAGGTTAGGTTAGGTTAGGTTGATAGTGGCTGCTAAACCAAAGAAAAGCACACTTAGACTCTGGGGTCCATTGTGATACCACGGGACGAATAGGTGTTCCCCTCATTCCCCACCGTAGAACCAGTTTGAGCTCCTGATGAAGCCCCTGATATGTGAAATGTCCACATTTGAGAGATCAGAGAGATCGTGAAGAAACGGCGATCCCAATGTTCGAAGTCTCGTTCTGGAGAGCGCCGGGCAATAGCAAAGGAAGTGCTCCATACTCTCCACCTCCTCCACATCCATGCAGCTACGACAGAAGTCATTTAACGAGACCCTGAGGCGTTCAGCGTGTCTCCCTATGAGGCAGTGCCCAGTGATAACTACTGTTGAAATCTCCCCACGGGGGAGTGATAGCAGCGCGCTAGTATGCTTATGATTTAGAGCCGGCCAGATCTGTCTCGTGATCCTGCACGTTGATCCATTAGCCCATCTGTTGTCGGTTATGCCGGCGGTGTGAAGTCGAAGTTCCAGCCTGCAAGACTCCAGGGGTATACCAACACATTCCAAGTCCGCTGGAACCCGTAAGGTAGTGCCCTGTCTTGCCAACTTGTCAGCTTTACAGTTTCCCGGTATATTCCTGTGCCCTGGGACCCAAATGAGTCTAATGTCGAACTGCTTGGCCATCTCATTTAAAGACGTGCGGCAGTTAAGGGTGGTTCTTGTTTTCAGGAACATTGTTTCCAAGGATTTTACCGCGGCCTGACTATCAGAGTAGATGTTGACTGCGGTTGTAGACAGAATATTCCGACCCAACCAGTCAGCAACTTCCTTTATTGCCACACAGTGGTTCAAAACCAAAAAAAAGTGGTAATAAGTCTGGAACTTCTAAACTATTGGTTGGATTGGAATAGTATGTTCTAGGCGATTGTAGCCAAGGATATAGGCTTTCAAAATATTTATTTTTGAAATACCCTGTTGTAACACAGGGTGAGCTACAGGGTGCCAAAATCGACCACCTCGAGGTGGAAAATGCTTTCAAAGCTTGTAACTTTTATAAATATGAAGCGATTTTTACGTTTTTTAAATTTTTCAAATAACCATTAAATTATTAACAAAAAACGTGCTTATACTACCTAGTTATCGCTTACGGTTTAAAAAATATTTGATTTTAGAAATCAACATTTGAACTTTTCACCAAATTCTTTCTTGGTTTTTCGCAAATAACATTTTTATTAAAATAGACAAAATAAATCTTAAAATATGTTGCGATAGCCAGTACTTTTCAAAAAAATACGCTGAAGTATTTTTTGAATTATTTCAAACCGTTGAGTGAGCACAAAATCTTAAAGTTGACTTTTCGAATCAGGTTCTAAAAATTGCAAATTTTTGCCAAAAAATACCCTTCATTCTTTCACTTTTTTCTCACAACCTTGGTAAAACATGTATATATTTTTCTACATATTTTAAAAGAATATGCTTCAAGAATGGTTGTAAGTGAAATTTTTAATATTTTTGGACATGCACCCTACGTCCAGCATTGGACGAAATTGGGCAATTTAAAAAAAAAAAAACTAAGTTTTAAAAGGTAATACAAAAATATCCGCTTGATTTCTTCAAATATTTCACCGCAGTATTAAAGCTCCACATAGTTTTATTTATCTGCCGCAATAAAATTCACCACCGTTACATAGACGTGGTCAGGAGGGCTTAAATGGTGAAAAAAGTCAAATTTTCATACGATTTTTTTTTGTTAACATAAAACACATATTAAGATTAGTTGTTTTTATATTTTGTTTATTGATTCCGAACGGCATTTAAATTATCTAAAACACTGAATAAAAAGGTATTGTGAATTACAGATATTTTGCAATAGGTATCAGAGTTTCGGGCAATTTTATGATCAGTTGAAACTCATTAGGTAAATATTTCATACACCATTAACTTATAATTATACCTTCTTTGAAAAGATATATAAAATTATTTGAAGTAATAAAAACGTATGCAACCCTTTACCAAAAAACAATAAAAAAATATGTCATTCACTATGTAAATGACCATTTATATGAACAAATAGAGAAATAGCTAAATTTTTGCCTGTGGAGTGTGCTTTTGGGTCATTATTTCAGCATGCTGCAACATATTTGATAGACATGTTATATATCGTTCAATAGATAAATATGTCTTCTTTAACAATATATATAATAATAAGTAAAATTAAAAAATTTTGGGAACACTTTACCAAAAAAACCAAAAAAAAAAACGAAAAACCATAGTTTTTCTATATTTTTTTCTGAAATTTGAATATAAATGTCTCAAAAACTATTAAAGTTATCAAAATGATTTTTTGAAGCATTTTAGATAATTTAAACGCCGTTCGGAATCAATAAACAAAATATAAAAACAACTAATCTTAATATGTGTTTTATGTTAACAAAAAAAAATCGTATGAAAATTTGACTTTTTTCACCATTTCAGCCCTCCTGACCACGTCTATGTAATGGCGGTGAATTCTATTGCGGCAGATAAATAAAACTATTTGGAGCTTTAATACTGCGGTGAAATATTTGAAGAAATCAAGCGGATATTTTTGTATTACCTTTTAAAACTTAGTTTTTTTTTTAAAAATTGCCCAATTTCGTCCAATGCTGGACGTAGGGTGCATGTCCAAAAATATTAAAAATTTCACTTACAACCATTTTTGAAGCATATTCTTTTAAAATGTGTAGAAAAATATATACATGTTTTACCAAGGTTGTGAGAAAAAAGTGAAAGAATGAAGGGTATTTTTTGGCAAAAATTTGCAATTTTTAGAACCTGATTCGAAAAGTCAACTTTAAGATTTTGTGCTCACTAAACGGTTTGAAATAATTCAAAAAATACTTCAGCGTATTTTTTGAAAAGTACTGGCTATCGCAACATATTTTTAGATTTATTTTGTCTATTTTAGTAAAAATGTTATTTGCGAAAAACCAAGAAAGAATTTGGTGAAAAGTTCAAATGTTTTTTAAACCGTAAGCGATAACTAGGTAGTATAAGCACGTTTTTTGTTAATAATTTAATGGTTATTGGAAAATTTTAAAAAACGTAAAAATCACTTCATATTTATAAAAGTTACAAGTTTTGAAAGCATTTTCCACCTCGAGGTGGTCGACTTTGGCACCCTGTAGCTCACCCTGTGTTACAACAGAGTATCTCAAAAATAAATATTTTGAAAGCCTATATCCTTGGCTACAATCGCCTAGAATAAACTATTCCAATACAACCGATAGTTTAGAAGTTCCAGACTTATTACCACTTTTTTTTGGTTTTGAACCACTGTGTGCCAGTACCTCTGCCTGATAAACACTGCAGTGGTCTGGCAACCTGCGAGCCAGATTTAGTCCAAGCTCCTTTGAATAGACTCCGAAACCAACTTGACCATACAATTTCGATCCGTCAGTATAGAAATTTATCGAACGCCTGCTATCTGGAACCGCCCCCTGACCAGGATTCCCTGGTCGGTATCAGAGTTTGGTAGTGTCGTTCGAATACACTCCTCGGAGTGGTGTAATCCACGTTCAATGGTAAGTTCCTGTTATTCAGGATCACTCCATGGCCACAATTATGACCACGCCATTGTATTATGCTTCTTAGTCGAATGGCCGGGGAGGCCGCCGACTGCTTTCCTAATATGTCCAACGGTATTAGATGTAAGAGGATGTTCAAGGCATCCGTAGGTGTGGTACGAAGGGCACCAGTGATACACATGGAAGCCATTCTCTGTACCCTTGCAAGAAGGTTGGTATTAGAGGCCTTCTCTAGAGCAGGCCACCAGACGATGACCCCGTAAAGCAGTATTGGGCGAACCACCGCTGTGTAGATCCAGTAAGCAATTTTCGGGCTGAAGCCCCACCGCTTACCAATGGCCTTTTTGCAGGAGTATAAAGCTATAGTCGCCTTCTTCGCCCTTTCCTCCAAGTTCCGTCTGAAGTTCAGCTTCCTATCCAGGAATACTCCAAGATACATGGCTCCATCAGAGAAGGCGATATCAGCACCGTAAAGAGAAATAGGGTCGAAGGTAGGTATCTTATACTTCGTGAAAAGAACAAGTTCCGTTTTGGTCGGATTTACCCCCAGACCGCAACTACTTGCCCAGCTAGATAGCATAGTGAGAGCCCTCTGTAGAATGTCTCTAAGTGTGGATAGAAACTTCCCATTTACGGCTATGGCCACGTCATCAGCATAGGCGACCACGTTGCAGCCTTGTCTCTCCAACGAAAGTAGCATTGAGTTCAGCGCTAAGTTCCATAGAAGTGGTGACAGAATGCCTCCATGTGGCGTTCCCCTGTTCACGAATCAGGATATTAGAGTCGTTCCCAATTTAGATGTTATCCGCCTGTTGGCAAGCAGATTTCCACGGAATTCACTCCTAGACTAGATAGTGCCGCTAATATCGAGTCCGGTGTGACATTGTTAAAAGCCCCTTCTATATCCAAAAAGGCTGTCATGGTGTATTCTCCTACCGAGAGCGATTTCTCGATGGTACTCACAAGCTCGTGAAGAGCTGTTTCGGTTGACCTTCCCTTGCTGTAAGCGTGTTGTCGCGTCGACAGCAGTTTAGGATCAATAACTCTTCGTAAGTAAGAATCTACAAGAGCTCCATTGTCTTCAATAAGAAGAATCTAAGAAGTATAAAAAGTTCACTTAATCCAGGTCCAGATGGTATTCCCAGCTGTATCTTAAGAAATTGTGCTGAAATATTGGCTAACCCGTTAACTCTTATATATAATAACTCTCTTAAATTCGGCTTCTTTCCAAAGTGTTGGAAAAATTCATTTATTATTCCGCACTACAAATCTGGTAGCCGCAGTGATGCTACTAATTATAGAGCAATTGCAAAGCTTAATGCTATACCTAAACTTTTTGAGAAAATTATAACTGATATATTATCACACGAAATGTCATCAATTCTATCACCAGCTCAACATGGCTTTTGCAAAGGACGGTCTACGACTACTAATCTAATGGAATTTACTTCCTATATAAACTCTGGATTCTGCAAAAATAAACAAACTGATGTTATATACACGGACTTTAGCAAAGCTTTTGATAAGGTTAGCCATGATCTACTGTTAGCGAAACTTGATGCTATTGGATTGTCCGGGAACTTCTTAAAATGGATTCGGTCGTATTTACAACATCGTAAGCAATGTGTAATTTTCAATAACTCTAAATCGAAATATATAGATGTTACTTCGGGTGTCCCTCAAGGGAGTCACCTTGGACCTCTCCTATTTTTGCTGTTTATTAATGATCTACCAAAGTCTATTCAATATAGCAATATTCTTATGTATGCCGACGATGTAAAAATCTACTCCACCACCATAAACAACGAAGACAGTATACGTCTCCAGTCTGACTTAAATAGCTTCTACAAATGGTGCAATGTCAACTTAATGGAATTAAATCTAAAAAAATGTCAGTCTATGACCTTCTCTAGATATTCGCCATCTTCGAACCACTATGTCATCCATGACACAAAACTAAACTCAGTTGAATCGTTCATAGATTTGGGAGTTCATTTTGATAAAAGACTAAGTTTTAATTCTCACGTAACAATGACTGTTAATAAGGCAAATGGTGTTTTATCTTTTATAAAGTGTTGGGCAAAGGAATTTAATGATCCTTATATAACAAAAAATCTATTCACGTCTTTGGTCAGGCCGATACTTGAATACGGATCAGTAATCTGGGATCCACAGTACAATGTTTTCATCAAAAAACTTGAATCAGTTCAGAAACAATTCTTACTATTTTGTCTACGATATCTTGAGTGGAATGCGGAATTGAGTCTTCCACCATATCACAGTCGTTTGGCTCTAATAAAGCTTCCAACTTTGAAAAATAGAAGGATCATTTCTAATATAACATTCTTCCTCAACCTGGTTCATGGTAAAATTGATTCTGAATGCCTTCTCGGAAAAATTTGTATAAATGTGCCTAACAGACAACTTCGATCGTATGAGCCGGTTTACCTGAATTTCCGCAGATCAAATTTCATTAATTTCGATCCATTCCGAAGAATTTGCACCGAAGTGAACAGACACTATGCTTTAATTGATTTATCCGATGATGTTGATGTTATTAAAAGAAGATTAACGACATATTTGAACTCTAATGATTATGTTTATAACTGTATTTAAAGTCAGTATTATTTTTATAAAATATTTTTGTAAATATTGCTCAGCTGTTGCTTTATTGTAGCTGAATTAAATAAATAAATAAAGGAAAAAAATAAATAAATGATAGACTTATTGGTCTGAAGTCTTTTGGGATGGTGTGTGAACTTTTTCCAGCTTTTGGAATGAACACCACTTTCGTCTCCCTCCACTTCAGGGGTATATAAGCTAAGTTGATAGAGCGAGTGAAAAGCCTACATAGCCAAGGTCCTGGAGATTTGTAAGGTTTGAAGCTTCTAATCACCCATTTCAGTGTTGGTATGTTGACTATCTCCGAAGCAATATCCGTCGTACTAGCGTCTGAGTATCCTGACGCCTGAAGCGACGTAGGGGAGTTGCCCGGAAAATGGATATCCAGTAGCAGGCTAAGTGATTCCCCACTAGAGGTAGTCCACACCCCCAATGGATCTTTCAGATAACCTAATGTGTGAGGGGTAGAAGCCAGAACCTTTCGCAACCTGGATGCTTCGGAAACGTCTTCTATATTATCACAGAATTTTTTCCAAGAATCACATTTTGCCGTTCTAATCCTCTTCCACCGGGTCTTTTTCTCTAAGCAAAAATTCAACGTATCGATGGACAGAAAAGGAGTGGTCGCCCAACACCCTCCAACTATCAATTGTATCAAATAATGTGTCCGATACAAAGGTAACGTCAAGAACCTCCCTACGAATGCTAGTTAGAAAAGTCGGTTCATTTCCCTTGTTACATATATATTGGTTAGTACTAAATAAAATTTCAAAAGTAACTCACCTCTTTCGTTCACATTGGTACTTCCCCAGATCGGATGATGTGCATTGACGTCACAGCACAGCACTAATTGGTGTGTAGTCCTTTCGGCTTCCCGGATTAGCTTTGCCACATTGACTGGCGGGATAGGCCCAGGATCACAAAAATAGGCGGAGGAGAGCCAGATTGATATCCCATCTAGCTCCAGGCTGGCCGCTATTACATCCCTGTCACTGAAACTAGATAACAAGAAAATATTAAGGCTGTTCCTCGCCAAAATGCAGGTCCTTGGTGTACCTTTATATTTAGCGACGAACAGCTTGTAATCAGGCGTCTTCAGTCCGCAAACCCTGCCTCCACAAACCCAGGGCTCTTGGATGAAGACTATGTCTACTTCACCTGTCGTCAGGCAAAGTAGAAGTGCAGCCGTGGCGGCTTTACAGTGATGGAGATTTATCTGTAGGAGCCGCATCATCTGAAGCTGCCTGCACATCCATCTCCCTCACCGTGATTTCGGCCTCGTCCTACACTTCGGCTAACTTAGCCTCCACATAACTCCACTTGTCCTTGGGGATAGTGCCATCTACGAAAGAGTAAAAAAAGTCTTGAAAAAATATGATTTGCCTATGTTGTTCTTGTCACGATAACGTTCTCAATAGGACAGCTAGGGTGAGAATGATTCACTAATATCATGAGAAGGTTTCCGTTTTTTAAATCGTGACAATAGGTTTCATAGGTGCCGAGAAATCACTGAAAAGTTAAAAAGATATGATGTTTTCCTATATTGTTATTCTCAATTTTGTCATAGCTGGCTGTATTTGTTGGTTTTATGGTCGTTGTGGTAATAATATAAAAATTCACCAATATCAATATTTTTTGGTGTAATGTTTAAGTTATTTAATTAATAAAAGAAACTATATAAAATCAATAGCAATATTTTGCGATTTTTACAACATCATAAAATGTTACAAAATACCATAAATAACATTCATATATTCTGTATATGTATATCCATAATAAGCGCATATTAAAAATAATATAAATATAAATTATTTTATTTATACAAAATACTGCAATTTTTAGGGTTGCAAAAAATAGTATGATTTTAAGGGTTCTACTTTTAGTACATACTTGCATTCAAAAGTAGTAGTAAAACCATAAAATATCTACCCTGTAAAAACTTGGTGTTTAAAAAAAATTTTTTTTTGTCAGATGTCAAAAAACTCGAAAAATTTTCGAAAAAAATTTTAATATTTAATTATAATACATTTTTAAAATTTATTATTTAATGTCAGGCGAAGGGAAACGCCATTCCCGGACCACCAAGAATTTTAAGCACGAGTTATTCACATCAGGAATAGTCGCGGAACTCAACTCAATCAAAGTGCAATGATCAAGCCTCGCCCTGGGAAACACGTATTCATGCTTTTCTTAGCACAAACCGAACTTCTTATGGCATATTAAATATAAACTAATTGAGAAGTACAATTCATCATTACGCTGTATTATAATACAATTTTCTTATTTTACTGCTAGGAAGTAAACAAAGTGATCGTATCATTTTAACGAAATAGAATTGAAATTGTGTGCAGATTTGTTTTACTGAAAAAAGTAATGCATGAAACACATAGACGACAGCGGCTACACGAACACACGACTACAAATGCTGCTGGCTGCAATTGTAGTCGTGTAGTCAGCTACTTAATTTTTTTGAAAACGGCAGCAACATATAACAACAATATAAACAGCTGTTTTTATACAAATGCATTTTTATTTCAGTAGTGCCAATTATATTTTTTTTTACTTTATTAAAATAGAAGAACATGCATGATTCTATATAAACTTGACTTAAATATACAATTACTTATTTATAATGCATTATCATGACGTAAAAATAAATAAATAAATTTACTTAATCCCTTTTGATTATTAATGGAATTATTATAGCATTTCATTTGCGATTAATTTTTTTAAAAAAATAAAATATTTCACAGCACTATCTTTTACATATTTTGTTATATTGTCAACACTATCTTTGTTTTGTAGCCAACAAAAATAGAAATTATCCTATTTTGACTACAGCGACAAAAGTTGTCATGTAGCCATGTAACTTTGTTGGTGTCAAAATAATCGTTTTCATATAAACGTGTGTATTTTATTTTTACTGGCTGTAGTCGCGTAGCCGCTGTCGTCTATGTGTTTCATGCATAAAAGAAAGCAACAATTTCATGTAGTCTTATGAAAGCTTTTGAACAAAGTGGATGTATGTCGCATTATCTTGCGAAATCTTACGTTATTTTTTAATAGATATCAGTGATGCCAGGAGATTTTTTCAGAAATCTCTACGCTAATGCAAAAAAAAACCGGTCCGATTAAGAATACAGTGCAGTTATGAATTTTTGAAATATATGCTTTCTTCTTCTTTACCACGCACCATTTAAACAAAATTAAAAATTGCATATTAATTACAGTAGTAATTGCAATATGTCTGAAAAATGACGATAAATCTAACAAAAAAAAAATCTTTTTTTCCTACACCCACTTTTTTCTCCCTACATTTTTCCCTACACTACTTTTTTCAATTTTTCAAAAAATAAAATTTTATTTTTAAGTGCTGTATGCAGCTTGTTAAGGAATCTTAGCAGAAAATTTTCATATATTTCTTAAAGAAAAAAAAAGCACAAAAGTACCTGTCAGTGCAACAGTAGCAATCAGCTGTTTTCTGTTAATTATTAAGAATTGTGAAATTGAAATTGAAAACAACCATGTTTGCAACTGAAAAAGAACTTCTAATTTTTAAGCTTATTACATTTTGCTTATGCTTACCTCTCCTGTTAAAATTCCGTTCAGAAAGAATGAAAAAATTTGATATTCCTTCTCAAAGCCTGGGTTGCCTAACTTAATTTACATCAAAGAAAAGTAGTAAAAATAATATTCCTTTTTAAAAAGCTGCAGACTAAAGAGCTGTATGCAGCTTGTTAAGGAATCTTAGCAGAAAATTTTCATATATTTCTTAAAGAAAAAAAAGCACAAAAGTACCTTTCAGTGCAACAATAGCAATCTGCAGTTTTCTGTCAATTATTAAGAATTGTGAAATTGAAATTGAAAACAACCATGTTTGCAACTGAAAAAGAACTTTTAATTTCTTTAATTTTTTAAGCTTATTACATTTTGTTTATGCTTACCTTTTCTGTCAAAATTCCGTTCAGAAAGAACGAAAAATTTAATATTCCTGCTCGAAGCCTGGGTTGCCTAACTTAATTTACATCAAAAAAAAAAGTAGTAAAAACAATACTACTTTTTTAAAAAGCTGCAGACTAACAACAGAACTTTTTGGACAGAAAAATTCCTTAAGCATTTCTGAAGCGTTTTTTTATATGAAGTTTTTGATTCCTTAGCAAGCTGCATACAGCTCTTTAATTTGTAAATTTTCATTGTATTTAGAGAAAAATCAATAAATCTATAAAGCTTATTAAATTCAATACACATTCGTCTAAGAGGATCACCGTTCGCATAATTTGATCTATAAAACTGGACAGATAGAGGTGAGAAGAAACGTGTTGGCCGCTGGGGGATGTTAAATGAAATATTGTTGATCAGGAAACCAGAACAAACATCGCCATTAATTGTGTTCAAAAGAAACGACACGTTTAGCATAGATCTGCGACTTTTTAAGGTTGGCAGCTTAAGAAGGATGAGTCTGCTTTATACGACAATGTTCAATAAATCGCTGATGAAGGCTGAAATGCCAGAAACCGGTCCGATTAAGAATACAGTGCAGTTATGAATTTTTGAAATATATGCTTTCTTCTTCTTTACCACGCACCATTTAAACAAAATTAATAAAAAAAAAAAAAAAAAAAATTGCATATTAATTACAGTAGTAATTGCAATATGTCTGAAAAATGACGATAAATCTAACACGACGGAGATTTAATTGGTTAAAATTTAAGCTGCGAAGACAGAATAGTAGGAATTGTTTTTGCACCGATGTGGTCCCATAGATATGGTCCCATATAATAGAGGCATATTCCAAAATCGGTCTCACAAGTGACGTGTATAGTGTTTTTGTTACATACGAATCATTGAACTCTTTAGACCAACGTTTTATAAAACCAAGTACTCTGGCTTTGTTTACTGTAATTGTAATATGAGGAACGAAACTAAGCTTTGAATCTAATAAAACACCAAGATCTAAGAAGTTATCGACTTTTTCCAGTTGAAAGCCGCCCAACACATAATTTACAGATATTGGTCTTTTTCGAACAAAACGCATATATATGCACTTTTTAAGATTCAGCTCCATTAAATTTAAAATGCACCATGAGTGAAATGAATCCAAATCATTTTGAAGATAAGTATGGTCGGAATATTGGTTATAACTCATAAAGACTTTTACATCGTCAGCATACATCAGGATATTTGAAAACTGAATAACCTGCGGTAAATCATTTATAAATAGTGAAAATAAAAGCGGTCCAAGATGGCTGCCTTGCGGAACTCCAGATAAAACGTTAATATTTTTCGAAGATATATTATTAAAACGTACATTTTGCTTTCTGTTTGTTAAATATGAATATATCCACTTTATGCTAAGATCAGAAAATCCTATTAGATGTAATTTCTTTATAAGAAGTCTATGGTTGACTTTATCAAACGCCTTGCTGAAATCAGTGTAACTTGCGTCAGTTTGCTTTCTTTGAAGAAAACCACGATTGACTATTGTTGTGAGATGTAAAAGGTTCGTTAACGTTGAGCACCGTTTTTGAAAGCCATGTTGGAATGGAGAAATTAATGTGTTGACTTGATGACATCGTTGATCAGTTATAATTTTTTCAAAGAATTTAGGTATAGTATTTAATTTTGCAATACCACGATAATTTGTAATGTCAGACTTGTTTCCGGATTTAAATAGCGGAATAATGAAAGAGTCCTTCCACGTATTTGGAAAGTATCCGAATTTAATGGAATAGCTAAAGCATCCGCACATTTGATTAATATACTGCTAGGAATTTTATCAGGTCCACTATTATATGAAAATTTAAGTTTTTCAAACCATTAGAAACCATAGAGACATCGAGGAATGCAAAATAATGCAAAAATAACACAAAAAAGAAGAAAAATAACATAAAAAATAAGATAAGAATATCATAAGAATCATAAATATATTTACGCTGATCCCTGACTCACTGACTGACTGACTGATTCTGTAACGCTGAAATAATACATACACATAGCACTCCCTACAAAGCTATGTGAAATACACAAACAAAATTTAATCTTTCTCATTTTATACAAACCCACACACAAACAAAATTTAATCTTTCTCATTTTATACAAACCTACACACAATTTTCTCTCTTCTTTGTTACCGACCAGTGCTGCTAATAAAATCTTCTGAAAATCAACAATTTTGGAAACTAAATCGCCAAATCGTCATTTTTAAAACAAGATATTGTGAAGAAAATTTTACCGCTTATAAAACTCGAAAAAATATTACAAAAGGAAACAATAAAATTTATTTATATCATTCATATTACGAATATTGTTACAGTGTTGGTTATTTCTATATATAAAAATGTATTAGTGATGAAATTTCAACGAAAAAAATTTAACACAGCAATCAACTAAATAATTTTATTGATATGTATCTATAGCTGAAACATATAATATACATACATAGGTTTTAAGTATCGCCGTAATTAAAACTTAATCTTAAACGGAGATGCTATTCAAGGTATTTCCGTTTTGAAACGGCTTGACCCAGAATTAAATCTATACATATTATGTAATTTATATTTTTTACACTGAACAAAAACTATAAATTTTCGATAAACAACTCATTAATTGTTAACCCTTGACGACGTAATTTTTATACTACTGAAAATTTTAAATCTTCAATCTTCAATCTTAACAAATTTCACAAATAATTTTTAACAAATTGAAATATCGTCGAAATTACAATAAGTTATCATAATTGGCAACACTGCTAACGACAATAGCACTGCATATGCAGATTTCGTGTTACATATGAAATAAGTTGAACGCAAAAAATGCATAAAAAAAAAACTAACATCTATTCAAAATCTTCTTTAAATTCCCTTTGTTGGTCAATGAAAAAATTATGCAAAAAAAGTAATGAATGAAATTTTCAACATTTTTACTTATTTTATCACACTAAACTTTTCCGTTTGTCCGTTTTGTTTTTTATCTCTTACCAAAAAGTATGCTTTTTTTGATAAATATTTGAGAAAAAAGAGATCTTCAATGTAGATTTTGTTGTTGTCCAACGTATGCTTTCGGTTAAAGCTCTGTATGGAAAAGCACTTGAAAAAATAGTGCAATATTAGGTTTAAAATTTAAATTATTCTAACTTTGCATAATTAAATTACATTGTAATTTCAGAAGAGAGGTGGGAAGTGAATATTTTTTCACTCATAATATTAATTATAATTTGCTTTCAAAAAATTTTGACAAACAAACAAACGTAAATATATTTAAGATTTTAATTTGAATAATTTATTGAAATTATCATGTAAGAATTAAAGGCGATTTGGAATAATAATTTTTTTTTTAAGTAAAACTAATACGCTCTTATATTTTATTTTTTGGATTTATAGATAACTTTTCAAAAAATATAGTTCTCTTTCTTCAGTTTACATGTATGATGAAATATGAAATATTTTTTTCTCTTCTGTGTAGGTGTATTGGTGTTTGCACTTGCTTAAAGTGTGGTAGGTTTTAATACCTTTTTTGGCATTTCTCTTTCTGAATGCACAACATGTCGAGAGTGTTGTGTCAAAATTTGAAGTAAATCAGAACAAAACTTAAGAAAATACAGCGTTTCCAGCGACCGGCCTCATATGGAATATAGTATATAAATCAGTTTTTAAAAAACTTTAAACCGATTTTCTCGCAAATAAATGTTCGAAGACCGTGAACATCATAACTCAAAATTTACTTGACCGATTCTTTTGAAATTTTAGACACTATACACATAAATCATCAGGTAACCACGAAGTGTTTTTTTAATTCCATTTTCTTCCCCATTTTTTAACAACAAATTTCCGAAATTGTATAGCACCTTTTAAACGCATTTCGACTTTTTTATTTCGCATGATCCGGTAACGGGTTATGATGTTCACCGCAAAACAACAACGCCTCCGGAGATTCGCTGTCACGGGCTTATTTATTAAAATTTTTTATTGAAAATTCTTTCAAACATTCTTCAAATGTTATGCTATACCAAGTATATGAAATAAATAATCCAACGTTATTCATATCTTCAAAAAAGAATTATGAAAATACGACTTATTTTAACTTTTAAACAACCCCCCCCCCCCACCCATTAAGAAACTTTTAGGAACCTTGGTCTAAACGAACTCGGCGGGACCGACCAAATTAGTTCCTTATAGACTTAGTTCGTTATAACCGTAGCTTTTTTTTTTTTGTTTTGTCCGAAAGGTATAAAAACTTTTTTTAGTTGAAGTTTATTTATTTTGACGCATTTTAAAAAGTTATAAAACATAAATTAAATTATTAAAAAGTTACATATTAATAGTTTGTCTTAATAAGACTAAAATTACTGAGTTTGTATCAAAATAAAATATTTTTTTAAAATCAAATAATATTGAAGACTCTTTATGTATTGAAGCAGAAAGTATAAAGCAAACGTTGGCTACTGGCAAACTTTAGCAAAAATATTCGAAAAGGACCTTTTACAAAACTTCATTTGAAAATCGAAGTTTTTGTTTTGTATTTTTTACAACTGTTTTTCGATTTTTTTTTTAAAGAAATTTTCAAAACATTAAAATTAATTTTTTAAAAATATATAAAATGTAGGAAAATTCTGAAATGGAAAAAAAATTTTGTTTGTTAAAGTCAAAATAAACGGGCGCCTAGGCGCCACACAATCAACTAGTTACATATAAACAACATAAAAAACCAACAGATATTATAGAAAAAATATTTTTACAATTCTGTATAATTCATCTTTTATATGGCTAGATGTGCCTTTAAAATTTACACATTTAATTAAAAAGGCTTGCAAATGGGATCTTATAACGCAAACAGAATTTTGATTCTTGGTTTTAAAAGATTTTTTTAATACATTGGTTATAAGCACGTATACTTAGATCTGATTTATCGCAATTTAATATTTTTTCACAAGCCTTGCATCTGCATTTAAAGTCGTCATCTTTGACCTGTTCCATCCCATTAGCTTCTCGTATCTCAACTAACTTGAGTAAAACCTTTTTCTGTATTTCTTTGATGTGTTTTCAACATCATCGAAAAACGAATCGGACATTTTTCTAAAATTAATTATTTTTATATATATAATATTTTAATGTTTTTTTTTTTACAAACTTATTTAATAAAATCGAAGAGATCTACAAAAATGGCGTACTTGTGTATAAAAAATATGCACAAAACAAGTAAACTGCGCAAAAAAGTGTTTTTTTCCATGTCATTGTTATTAAAGAAGCCACATATTTACTTCCTCCATATTATAGTTATTACCAGACTTAAAAAAGGTATATTTTTAATTTTAAAGTTTAAAATTGAAAAATAAATAACATTAAGTTGTTGCAAAAAATTCCTACAATTCGACAAAAGTAAGAAATCTTTTGCATGAAACACATAGACGCAAATTCATTTATTGATGCGTTACAAACGGAATGACAAACTGATGTAATCAGATCTGAAAAATAAATCTTATTAACGCTAGTGCTTTTAAAATGTAAGACATGGACAAGTATTGCGAAAAAGATGCGAAATTAAAAAATATATTTTGTTTACTATCTTTTATTGACTTTAAAATTTATAAACGTAAATGCTGAAAATTCAGAGTATTTGTTGTAATAATTTAGTAATAAGTTGATCAAATTGTTTACATTTTCAAATATTTTATTTACATTTGTTATAAATAGTGCAAGAAAACCTAGGTGGAGGGTATCAAAGATAGTCGAATTTAACACTCTTACTTGTTTTTTGGTAATATTAAAAAAAAGTTAACAAAAACAAAGTGAAAATAATATATACATTTCAAAATTAATTTGTTTGTTGTTCTAAACAGTTGTTTTCATAAGACTTCAGTTGATGATGTAAATGGCCTAAGAATGCAGAAATAATGTCGGTACGACTTTATCGGATTTTTATTTCGAAAAATCATACGACTGAGTGGTATCGTGTAAATGGGCCATAAGTCTGATACTTCCGAATACAAACTAGAAAATGATTTTGGTATTAAGCCTTTGAACAAAAAGTGCTAGGTTTAATGAAAAAGGAAAATTCAGGCTAAATTATGATTAGATTTCCGTAATTGTCAAGAATCCAAACTACATAACGAGAAAAACCTTTTATGGAGAACAAAGTGTTATTGGTAGTAGATCGCATAACTTATATACAGAAATTGTAAATAAAAAAAGTTTAAACTATAAGGATGATAAAAGATATGTTTTACCTAATAATATAGATAAATTAGCTTGGGAACATTATGATATAAGGATGTAGTTTTATAAGTTTAGTGTTAGTCCCGCAAAAAATTATTGTAAATATCTTTTATTAAAAAAATAAATAAAAAAAACAAGTAAGAGTGTTAAATTCGGCTATGCCGAATCTTTGATACCCTCCACCTAGGTTTTACGCTTACATTAATATCTGGACTTATTGCACTATTTATCATAAATGTAAATAAAATATTTGAAAATATAAACAATTTGATAATCTTAATACTAATTTATTTCCAAAAATACTCTGAATTTCAGTATTCTATAGAGGTGTCTACATATTTTAGGTCATATATTGGCACAATGATGTCCGATTTATCCCATTTTAAATACTAACCTGATCCGGATTATTATTACAAACAATATTATTAAAACATAACAATTATCACAATGTTCAATAAATCGCTGATGAAGGCTGAAATGCCAGAAACCGGTCCGATTAAGAATACAGTGCGGTTATGAATTTTTGAAATATATGCTTTCTTCTTCTTTACCACGCACCATTTAATATTATTCTAAGTTTAGCCAGGTAAATGGTTTATTTTGTTTTTTTTTTTATTTTAGTATATCTTATAAAGGCTAGAAATAAGAATAAAAATGATGTACAAAATGTTTATATAGCTTCTATAATTTTTGATCGAAAACCGGGTTTGATTGAATTTTATATACAGCACTATTTGCCTTTAATTGTTTCGATATTTATTTCGGCAACAAATTTTTTTCGTCAAAACATCTTATAAAATGTTCATTTAAGTGCTGAAACTGTTTAGGTGTCTGCAAATTCATCTCGCAATATAAATATGCATTTTATTTTTAGAATCCTTTTTAATTTTCCAAAATAATAAGTATAGGGCACATGAGTCCGCATAGACAAACTCTTACTTGTTTTTATTGCATTTAATCTATCTTTGTGTCTTTAAATTTATATTCAAGTGGTATTAGAATTTAAAGGCTTAGTATCGCCAATTGTAATAAAATGATAACTCTACTCATTAACAAACAATCATAAAATAAGACATTGTCGCTAGAACAAAGCCTTTTTGGTAAATTCAACACCAAATCGAGTAGTAGTTTCAGTCGGCACGTTTAACAATTTTTAAGCCAATTAAAGATTGTAAACAAAATATATTTTATTAGTTTCGGATCTTTTTCGGAATACTTCTTCATGTGTTATATTTTAAAATCTCTATTTTTGTTTTAGTCGTTCTTTATATTTTCCACTAGCGATAATCAGTTTTTTCAGATCTTATTATATCAGTTTGTCATTCCGTTTGTAACGTATCGAGAAATGAATTTGCGACCCCATAAAGTAGATATATTCTTCACCCCTATAACAATTCGAGTCGATAAAGTGATGTCCTCCTGTCTGTTGAAATCACACGCATTCACAAAATAAAACATTTACCTGGCAAAACTTATTATTGTTTGTCATTATTTGGAGTAGGTTGCTGTTGAAAATGGGGTAAATCGGGTAATCTAAAAAAATGCTAAAAATTCAGTGTGTTTGCTGTAAGAATTTAGTAATGGTATATCAGATTGGTTACTTTTTAAATATTTTGTTTACATTTATGATAAATAGTGCAATAAATCCAGATATTATTCTAAACGTAAAACGCAAGTGGAGGCTATTAAAGATTCGGCATAGTCTAATTTGACACTCTTACTTGTTTTTACCCTCAATCTCTCCTAAAAAAAAAATCATGTGAGTCCGATCACAAGGAAGATGTGTAAACAAGTAATTAAACATTTCTTTGTCATTTTTTAAAATCAAACAGAAAGCGTCATCTATGTATCACTTATAGCAAAAATTGTTTCAGCTAATTCAACAACCCTTTGCTGTAAAACGTTATAAATATCCCAATATAAACGTAGATAAGTGGTACATAGATGACGCTTTAAAAAAGTGGCATAAAAAACAATGTTATATCATAATTTTTTCACCAATACAATCATAAGTCACACAGCGTTATCTGCTTCAGCTCACACCGATATGAGTTACGCTGTTTTTGTGATTGTATTGTGAAATAGAAATTTACCCCCCTGCGCGTATAGATGTTTACACATCAAAAGTAAACTTGCATATTCCATACTTTACCGGGTACTCGCTACTGCACATCATGCTTTAAAGTCAAAGTTTAATGTCATTATAAACTTTAGTTGAAATGTAGTGATTCTTGATCGGAATAAATGTAGATAATGTAAAATCCTTGTCAAAATAAGAATTCATTTAGATCATTAGCTGTAGTTATTTTTCTACATTGTGGTAATCACATTTAGTCAAATACATCGAAACTTTACATGTTCTTTATTATAATTTATTCAAAGAAAATGAGTACTTACTTAGTTAAAGTATAATATAACAATGATCAAGTAGAGTATTGAAATCAGAGAGCAATCTTATATTACCCATTGTTATATCAAATTCATCTCGTTGACAATCTACATTTAGAAAAACAGAAAAGGTTTTTTTCTGAAATACATTTGAAAATTTTGAAATTCATTTGATAATTTCTGATATGTATTTGATGTTTTTGAAACATGTTTGCTAATTTCTGAACTAAGAAAGATATTAATAATTTCTAAAATACGCTTGATGTTTTCGGAAACACATTTGATAATTTCTGAAGTAAATTGATACACTCTGAAATTCAATTGATCATTTCTAAAAATCAGTTGATGCTTTCTGAAATACAATTGGAAAAAGTGTAGATTATTACTTGTGGTTATTATTCTACATTGTGGTAATAAAAAAATCAATTTTCGCTTTTAAGTAATCGTATTTAGCCAAATACATTATTACTTTGTATATTCTTTATTATAATTCATAAATTTATAAACACAGTTGAGTAAAAATTGATACTTTTTCTTTATGTTAAAGTATAATATAAAATTCATTCAAAGAATGATTACTATAACCATGCTAATTTTCTAGAACAACCAATGTATTATCATTCAATTCACTAGTTAAATGTCGGCAAATCTGCAGTTTAAAAAAACAACAAAACATAAGAAAATGTATTTTCGTTCATATTACCGAAATTTCATTCGTATTCCTCCGTACCAATAGTAAGACCACAAATATTTACGTGTGTGAAGTTATCCATAAAAAGTTATCCATAGAATTTTAAGTGGAACGCGTGTGAAATATGTTTTATATATTAATTAAATTGATAAAAAAAGCAAATACTAATACAAAACATGATAAAAAAGAAACATCTGTAGCGATTCTTAAACAGTTTTACATAAATTAAAACCAAAATAAAGAAATTTAATATGGAATTGAGAAAGTGCGAGTGTACAATAGAGTTGTGTTTTTAAAATTTATTTTTATAAGATCTCCCGATGATTTGGAAAATGAGACGTATACTGTTGCACAGCACATAAGCCCACGAATATATTGATGTATGACCCATGCGGGGCATTTTTCCAGAAGTCTTACAATAAGCTTTTGAATGCAAACCAGAAAATTACTTTATTACTATTTTTTTAAACTTTAAATTAAATTTCTGCATCTCCTCCGATAAGTTGGACAACAAACCATACACCAATAAACTCCTCATGAGCACACGAACAAACTGATATATGTCCCATGCGGGGCGTTTTTCCAGAACTCCTGCAATAGGCCCGTGGATGATATCCATAAAATTAAAATTGGCTTTTTTTTAAATTAAAGTGAAAATTCCCAAACTCTCCCGATGAGTTGGACAACAACCCATATATCAATAGACTCCTTATGAGCACACGAACAAACTGATATATGTCCCATGCGGGTCATTTTTCCAGAACTCCTGCAATTACCCTTGGAAAATATCCATAAAATTAAAATTGGCTTTTTTTTTAATTAAAGTGAAAATTCCCAAGCTATCCCGATGAGTTGGACAACAAACCATATACCAATAGGCTCCTTATGAGCACACGAACACGCATATATATTTCCCATGCAGGGCGTTTTTCCAGAACTCCTGCAATAGGCACGTGGGTGGTGTCCATAAAATTAAAATTGGCTTTTTTTTAATTAAAGTGAAAATTCCCAAGCTCTCCCGATGAGTTGGACAACAACCCATATACCAATGGACTCCCTATGAGCACACGAACAAACTGATATATGTCCCATGCTAGTCATTTTTCCAGAACTCCTGCAATTACCCTTGGAAAATATCCATAAAATTAAAATTGGCTTTTTTTTAATTAAAGTGAAAATTCCCAAGCTCTCCCAATGAGTTGGACAACAAACCATATACCAATAGACTCCTTATGAGCACAAGAACACGCATATATATTTCCCATGCGGGGCGTTTTTCCAGCACTCGTGCAATAGGCCCGTGGATGGTGTCCATAAAATTAAAATTGGCTTTTTATACCCTATACCACTATGAGGTTTGGGTATAATGACTTTGTGCTGCTGTTTGTAACAACCAAAAATATTTGACCTAGACCCATCTTTAATTATACCGATCGAATCAGAATCACTTTTTGAGTTGATTTAACAATGTCCGTCCGTCCGTCCGTCTGTGTGTCCATGTAAAGCTTGTAATCAAACTGCAGGTCGGAAATATGAATATATTTTGATGCAATTTGGTATGTAAGCTTTCGTCGGCCATGGGATGAACGCTATTAAAATTGGTGAGAATCGGTCCATGTTCAGACCTAGCCCCCATACAAATTACCCCTATGAAATCGACATAAATTGCCATAAGATCCAAATTGTCATATAGATCTTACTCAAATTGGGTTTGTATGCGTTCATTACATCCACTAATGAGTAGTCCAAAAATGATCCCTTTGGCCCCATATAGAGCTGCTTCCCGATCTTCACTTAAATCTATTAAAAAACAAAAATATTGCACTAATTCTTCTCAAATTTTGTTTGTATATATATATTTGCAAAATACAAAAGACTTTACCAAACATGATCAGGATCGGTCCATTTTTAGACCTAGTACCCATATAGATATAGAATCCGATATGAACTTTTTCATATCTGCAGCCAAAAAAATTAATAAAAATCCCCACTCAAATTTGGTTTTTGCTTATTTTCTATGTCCAGTTAGTTGGGCCTAAGAGATAGGGTTTCTAAACGCATGGTATAGGGTATCGTATAGTCGGTCTAGACCGACTATAATTTTCTTACTTGTTTTTAAATTAAAGTGAAAATTCCCAAGCTCTCCCGATGACTTGGACAACAACCCATATACCAATAGACTCCTTATGAGCATACAAACAAACTGATATATGTCCCATGCGGGGCATTTTTCCAGAACTCCTGCAATAGGCCCGTGGATGGTGTCCATAAAATTGGATTTCAGTGTTTTTTTTTAATCATTCTATGTATAACAATCTTGAAAGATATACATATACATTAAAATAAAAAATTAACCTACCTGTTCAGACAATTGATTATTCGAATTTTCTTTCATAATTTAACATTCGTGGTATTTTGCCTCTCATTTTTATGGTAGACTATAAATATAATTTTGTTGATCGTAAATTATGGTTTTTGATACCTGAGCTATTTGTTTACAAATTGATCTCTGTAAAAATCAATAAAAAAAAGGACATGCAAAAAATGGGTTATACTATTTGACCGCATTGTAACAAACGTTAAACATGCATAAGAAATAAAATAATTACTCTGCCTGTCATAACGACAGTTTGTGTTTAAATGTTTTTATAATCGGAAAGTTTTTATAGCATTTTTTATTTGAGCCCATCATAAAAAATGTAAAAAATTAATAAAAATAGAAGAAATAGGTCTAACAATGTTACAGTTTTCCTTGAATTTTTTTTATAATAGGGAAATTTTATATTTAAATTTTGGTTTTCCGGAGCGGTCAATATAAGTTTGTCATTCAAGCGTTAAAGCCATCGGAAATTTAAATAAAACACAAGTAAGAAAATTATAGTCGGTCTAGACCGACTATACGATACCCTATACCATGCGTTTAGAGGCCCTATCTCATAGACCCAACTAACTGGATATAGAAAACAAGCATAATCAAAATTTGAGTGGGACTTTTATTAATTTTTTCGGCTGCAGATATGAAAAAGTTTATATCGGATGCTATATCTATATGGGGACTAGGCCCAAAAATGGACCGCTCCTGACCATGTTTGGTAAAGTCTCTTGACTTTTGCAAAAATATATACAAACAAAATTTAAGAAGAATCAGTGCAATATTTTTGTTTTTTGATAGATTTAAGTGAAGATCGGGAAGCAGCTCTATATGGGGCCTATGACTAAGAGTTATCCAATAAGAGTTGTCCAATTTTTGGACTACTGATTAATGGATGTAATATATACATAAAAACCCAATTTGACTAAGATTTGTATGATTATTTGGATCTTATGGCAATATATGTTGATTTCATAGGGGTCATTTGTATGGGGGCTAGGTCTGAACATGGACCGATTCTCACCAATTTCAATAGCGTTCATCCCATGGCCGATAAAAGATTAAATACCAAATTTCATCAAAATATAATCATATTTGCGACCTGCAGTTTGATTACAAACTTTACATGGACAGACAGACGGACGGACGGACGGACATCGCTAAATCAAATCAGATAGTGATTCTGTTTCGATCGGTACAATTAAAGATGGGTGTAGGTCAAATATTTTTGGTTGTTACAAACAGCAGGACAAAGTCATTATACCCAAATCACATAGTGGTATAGGGTATAAAAAGTGTTACGTGCTGTGAAAATATATAAAAAACAACAATAAGAATTTATTAATTGTATGAAAAATAGTGTATACAGTGTAAATATTTGTATATTAACATTTCTAAATAATCAAAATGAACTTAAAACCAATTCAAAAAAATATTCTCTTGTTATTGATTAAAAAAAAATATGGATACTAATCCTATTAATTTAATTCACTCTTTAAATGACATTATAAATATTTTAAATATCAATAAGTTAAAAATCAGTTTACGCGATAAAAAAAATATCAGAAAAGTGTCTCATTTCATAACAAAATTTAAGAATGCAGGTAGAAACACTGAAGAAAATTTGAATGCAGTTAAACAGGTATTTAATACAACTTATAATAATCAGTACGACGAATATTTAAAATCTGTCTTGTGTCCAAATGAAATTGAAAACTCTTGTCTTAATATTATAAATGATACAGCGGAAAGCATAAATGTTAATCGAAATGGATTCAATATGAACTCTGAAAATGAAACTGCTTACAATGGTTTATATGAATTGAACATCAAGGACAACAATGAAGCAAGTTGTGAATTCGAGGACGTAGAATATTTAATTTCAAATTCTGAAGACGAATACACAGACATTGAGCAATATGAATCAAATAACACCAACGGGACGAATTATGAATTCCGTTCTGAAGACTGTTTAAATTCAAATTCTAAAAAGGACGAAATTGAAACTGGAGATGTTTGTATGGAAATCTTAAAAGTTGATCAAAATAGCTCTGAACAAAATATTTATGTCAATTCTGAACAATATGATAACACATGTGTAAATTCCTGTATATCTCAAAAATCAACAATTGACAGTGAAAACGAATTTCAAAATATTTCAGACAAATCAATTTCATTTAACTTGAAAAAAGTGAATACGAAAATAGTGAAATAAAAGTTAAGAAATTCATTCATTATCGGTACAGCTATTATATGAAGTTAAATGCAAATAGAAAAATAATAAATTCACTTAGTAAAAATGAAGAATATCAAAAGTGTATTATTGAAGATGCAGAGAGTTCTGTATAAATAACGACGAATTTGAAAATGCTATAAATCCTAATTCACCGTATTCAAAAAAAATAGGTTATATGATATCGTGCGGGAAAAATATAAACAATTTAATGATGTCTATGTAGTAAATTTTAAAAGTTTAAACGAAACAAAAAAAATGTTACGTTTTTTACGCCCGCTGTGCCTTCCAAGACCACTGTTGCAAATACAGATTTGAACTAAGTAAAAAAAACTAAAATCATTACTGCATTTCGAAACAAAAAGTTTGTATGTCACCCGACTAATTCACAATGTAAGGTGCAACAAAGAGGCATAAAAAGGATAGCAAAACATTCAGTTACTCTACAAACCAGCAATAAAACATTGTAATGAGCAGTTTAAAAAAAAAACAATTGAATTAGATAAAGTTGGCAATCCATCTGAAGAAGTGATGAAGTGTACTGCACGAAAAATTAGAAGCCAGGCCCCATCACGATTAGATAAAGATCCAATAATTGATCTATATCGTATGAGAAAAGATACATATAAAAGCTACATACAAAAAATTTCGCACCCTATGGTCAGCAGATCCTGTCCGCGCTCTTCTCGCAGATAAGGCTAAAGTACTGAAAATGAGTAGAAATACACTATTTTTAGATTGTACGGGGTCGTTGCTGCGAAAACTGGAACAATCTTTTAAACGAGTATTTTACTATGCACTAATTGCAAATGCATTTGAACATAAAATTGCTCTACCAATTGCAGAAGCTATTTTGGCATCACATTATACTTACATCCGAATGTGGTTGACGAAATTTTGTCAATATTGCATCAAATTGAAATTTTGGCCAGTCACAAAACGAATTTGCACCGGTGTTTCACATGCGGCTATTTCTTCGTTTAATATAGAATAAAGGCAATTTTAATTTTATGGACACCATCCACGGGCCTATTGCAGGAGTTCTGGAAAAATGCCCCGCATGGGACATATATCAGTTTGTTCGTGTGCTCATAAGGAGTCTATTGGTACATGGTTTGTTGTCCAACTCATCGGAAGAGCTTGGGAATTTTCACTTTTAATTAAAAAAAAAGCCAATTTTAATTTTATGGACACCATCCACGGGCCTATTGCAGGAGTTTTGGAAAAATGCCCCGCATGCGACATATATAAGTTTGTTCGTGTGCTCATAAGGAGTCTCCTGGTATATGGGTTGTTGTCCAACTCATCCGGAGAGCTTGGGAATTTTCACTTTAATTTAAAAAAAAGCCAATTTTAATTTTATGGACACCATCCACGGGCTTATTGCAGGAGTTCTGGAAAAATGCCCCGCATGGGACATATATCAATTTGTTCGTGTGCTCATAAGGAGCTTGGGAATTTTCACTTTAATAAAAAAAAGCCAATTTTAATTTTATGGATAACTTCCAAGGGTAATTGCAAGAGTTCTGGAAAATGCCCCGCATGGGACATATATCAGTTTGTTCGTGTGCTCATAAGAAGTCTACTGGTATATGGTTTGTTGTCCAACTCATCGGAGGAGATGCAGAAATTTAATTTAAAGTTGAAAAAAATAGTAATAAAGTAATTTTCTGGTTTGCATTCAAAGCCTTATTGTAAGACTTCTGGAAAAATGCCCTGCATGGGTCATACATCAATATATTCGTGGGTTTATGTGCTGTCCAACAGTAAACGTCTCATTTTCCAAATCATCGGGAGGTCTTAGAAAAATAAATTTTAAAAACACAACACTATAGTTCACTCGCACTTTCTCAATTTCATATTAAATTTCTTTATTTTGGTTTTAATTTATGTAAAACGGTTTAAGAATCGCTACAGATGTTTATTTTTATCATTTTTTATATTTTTTATCAATTTAATAAAAATATAAAACATATTCCACACGCGTTCCACTTAAAATTCTATTGATAACTTTTTATGGATAACTTCACACACGTAAATATTTATCGTCTTAGAAAAATAAATTTTAAAAACACAACACTATAGTTCACTCGCACTTTCTCAATTTCATATTAAATTTCTTTATTTTGGTTTTAATTTATGTAAAACGGTTTAAGAATCGCTACAGATGTTTATTTTTATCATTTTTTATATTTTTTATCAATTTAATAAAAATATAAAACATATTCCACACGCGTTCCACTTAAAATTCTATTGATAACTTTTTATGGATAACTTCACACACGTAAATATTTATCGTTTTCAGCCATTCAATGTTCGGACAGCTTCCAGTTCTTTAAATTTCATTTTCCATAGATATTTAAATATATTATTAAGAATATTTAAATATTTAATATAATATTTAAATATTTAATATAATATTTAAATATATTATTAAGAATTTCAATATTGTTAAAAATGTTTATATAAACAAACTCTGAATTCATTGACGTTTTCTTTTAGTTTGTTTTGGTTTGATCTGTTGATTTTTGTTTATTGACACAGGTGGTCTCTAAAGCTCTTTCAATTTTTTTGTTAAAATATTGCCATATTTGGGAAACATGGAAATTAAGGCTTTTTACACATCAAAAGGGGGCTGCCACTACTAAACTTTGTGGTAACACCATATAAAAAAACAATACGATACATATTTAAACCTAGTGATGCCAACTTCGGAAAGAAGAAAATCGTCAGTGGCAAAGTAATTTTGAATTATATTATGTTAAATAAATATATTTACATTTATTGACTCCAAACGCCATTACCTGGGAGTTAGTGTTTGGACTTAGATACGTTTTCTTTTAAGCGAAAAAACATTGCGTACCATGAAGTTAAATTTTGAAGTCATCATGAACACTATCAATTTAGGGATGCCAAACGAAAAAAAAACAAATGTTCCGAAAATTTTAAATAATATAATTTTTCATTTTTATTTCTGGAAAAATAATATATAAATAACATTCTCATCAATTAGTTGTACATACTTCTTTTGTCAAAATTTGTTCTTATGTTTAAAAATTATTGCTCTTTTTATGTAAAAGTTTTTATGTGCGCAAGTATCAATTGATGCTTTCTAAACTTCATTTGATATCTTTAAATTTAAATTAATGTTTTCTTATCCTGAAATGCCATTAATGTTTCATGAATCACAATTTTTTTTTAATTTCAGTTGATTTTTTAAATGTAAATTTATTTGGTGTTTTTTTCTTTTTGAATTTCAATTTGTGTTTAAAAAATAAAATTTGTATTTTAAAAATTCAATTGATATCTTCTAAATTTCAAGTTATTATTTCCGGCGTTTTAACATGATTTTCTGAAATGCAATTGACATTTTCAAATTTATAATTGGAAATCTGAATTCCAATTTTTTTTAGAATTGATATTTTCTTAAATTTTAATGGAAAATTTAAAAGGTGCAATTTTGTATTTATGTGAAAAGAAATGCTTTAGTAATTATAAACAATTTTTAAAAATTGTATGTATTCGCAATCAGATATTTTGCAGGTAAAGCAAAATAATAATTTTATTTAACTATGAAGAACTATTTTGAAAGCAAAAAACTCATTTCTTCTTCTTTACAGCAATGTTACTTTTAACACTGTTTGATATCTAATTGAAAATGTTTACATTCATGTTAAAATAGAAATAACTATCACAAAGCTAATTAGAACAGATATTGTGGCGCCATCTACTGTGGCATAGTCACACTGAGCAAAATGAAGTGACACTCTGTTTGTTAATGCAAAAGAAATGTATTTTCCCTAAAACAAACACACATTGGAGAATTTAATGTAAATAAAATAATATACCGATTTATTTCTAACATGCGGTTATTATAAATATACATACATACAAGTATATGGAATATATGTATATTATTTTATTACGTGTATATAATTACACACTAAAAAAATACAACATCAAAAGTTATTGTTGTTTTTCTTTAAATAAATTAGATGTTGGTGAATTTTTACTCCCTTTATATTAATTCGTAGTGCCTGTTTGTCTGCTTGTCGACAAAATTTTGGATTGATTTTTAGCCCCTTTCCCGTAACCCAATCGATCTGAAACGTTGCAGGCAGGCTCGTGGCAAATGCAAAAATGATCTAACGAATTTTTGGTGATTCCAAAACAAGGGAAACTTTTAAATTTTTCTACCAGAGTTGATTAAAAAAATGTACAAAGGGTTAGCTTTTATTATGTTATTACTACAACGACTACAAAAACAACAAGTTCAGCTATGACAACAATACAACATTTAGAATAATAACAAGAACAATATAGAAACATCATATTTCTCATTTTTTTTTTAGCTTTTTAAGAGATTTCCCTGGACTTGTTCCACCGATTTTAATGATTTTTGAATTTGAAATCTTCCCATGATATTCGTGAATCATTCTCACTAAAAATTATCGCCCCAGCTTTCCTATTGAGGGCGTGATCGTGACAAGAACAACATAGAAAATCAATTTTTTTCAAGACTTTTTTTAGTTCTTCATTCATATCTCGGGCCCTAATCCACGGATTTGCACGATTTTAAACAACAAACTTCTCAGAATGTTGATGCAGCAGTTTTTATACAAACGAGTACCCTAGCTGCCCGGTTGAAGCTGTCATCGTGATTTCCACAGACGGACAGACGGACATCGCTATATCAACTCCGCTTGTTATAAGGATCACAAATATATATATGTTATGGGGTCCTGAATATATATATTTTGTGGGGTCCAGAATTTTTTTTTTCTAATTATTACAAACGGAATGATAAACTTATATATACCCTCTTTAAACTGGGGTGGAGGGTATAAAAATGAAAAAATTTAACATAATTTAATTCTTTTTTGCACATGGCCATTTTTTATACCCTCCACACCTCAGTGCAGAGGGTACATATAGGTTTGTCATTCCGTTTGTAACGCATCGAAAAACTAATTTCCTACCCCATAAAGTATATTCCTGATGCTTATAACAACTCGAGTCGATATAACGATGTCCATCTCTCCGTCTGTCTGCTGAAATCACGCTAATTTACAAAAAAATTATTTATTTGGGCAAAGTTACGAAAATATTATTTTCCATTATTCCCACCAGGTTGGCATTTAAAATTGGGTAAATCGGGCATCATTGTGCTTAGATACGATCAAATTATGTAGATACCTCTAAAACATAAAACCCAGTGTGTTTGTTGTAATATTTTAGTGGTTGAACATAATAGTTGTACAACAACATTTACAGTTAAAAAAGCCACAAAAAAATGATGCAATCATCAAACAAACACAACAACCATGAGCTATGTTAGTAGTATTGTCACATATTTTTTTATCGCTATCACGATATAATAAAAAAATCGCCAATATGAAAGAAAAAGTATAATCCTTTATGAAAAAGGAAAAATTAAAATTGAAAAATTGAAAATGGAAAATGAAAAATGGAAAGAGAAAAATGAAAAATGAAAGCGAAAAATAAAAAATTAAAAATTAAAAATGAGAAATGAAAATTGAAAAATGGAAAATGGAAATTGAAAACTGAAAAATGAAAAATGAATACTGAGTAATGAAAAATTAACAAGTAAGAGTGTTAACTTCGGCTGTACCGAATTTTTTGATACCCTCCACCTGAGTCTGAAACTCTATATTACACCTAATGTTGAGTACGGCTACCACTTTTAAACTTTTGCCGATAGGGAAACATTAATTCCGGTACCAAAATTCAAATGCTTCTTGGCTAAATATTATTATTATTTAAAATAAGCTAGTTTTAAAATATTTTTATCTGAATTATTTTTTATTTTTTTCTTATAACACGTAAGAATTTAAATATTTAATATTTAAACTTTTAATATTTAATTTTTAATTTTAAATTTTAAATTTTTAATTTTTATACCCTACACTACTATATGGTTTGGGTATAATGACTTTGTGCTGCTGTCTGTAACAACCAAAAATATTTGACCTAGACCCATCTTTAATTATATCGATCGAATCAGAATCACTTTTTGAGTTGATTTAACAATGTCCGTCCGTCCGTCCGTCCGTCCGTCTGTGTGTCCATGTAAACCTTGTTATCAAACTGCAGGTCGCAAATCTGAATATATTTTGATGAAATTTGGTATATAAGCTTTTATCGGCCATGGGATGAACGCTATTGAAATTGGTGAGAATCGGTCCATGTTCAGACCTAGCCCCCATACAAATTACCCCTATGAAATCGACATAAATTGCAATAAGATCCAAATTGTCATATAGATATTACTCAAATTGGGTTTGTATGTGTTCATTACATCCATTAATGAGTAGTCCAAAAATGATACCTTCGGCCCCATATAGAGCTGCCTCCCGATCTTCACTTAAATCTATTAAAAAACAAAAATATTGCACTGATTCTTCTCAAATTTTGTTTGTATAAATTTTTGGAAAATACAAGAGACTTTACCAAACATGATCAGGATCGGTCCATTTTTGGACCTAGTCTCCATATAGATATAGCATCCGATATGAACGTTTTCATATCTACAACCAAAAAAATTAATAAAAATCCCACTCAAATTTGGTTTTTGCTAATTTTCTATGTCCAGTTAGTTAGGCCTAAGAGATAGGGTTTCTAAACGCATGGTATAGGGTATCGTATAGTCGGTCTAGACCCCTTTTTTAGGAAATAGCATCTACGACATATTTAGTTACATTTTTCATTCCAGTGTTTAGTACTAAATTTAGGAAAGAGATAGAAAGTGTGCCACTTTCTATCTCTTTGTACTGTCCCTTTAGATTGGCACGAATGAGTATGGGAATTACGGACGGATGCCAAAAGGGGATTTCAATTTTTGGCATTAACATTACCGCCCGCCTAGGAACGTCGTAGATACTGTTTCGCTTAACTTGAATATAAAGTAAACTTAGAGAAATATGTAACAAATAATATATAAATTCATAATAATTCATTATAATTCATTATTTAATTAAATTGATAAATTTACATTTTGGCGAGATAAAATATAGAGATACATGAGTAAAAGTACGTTTGTTCTGCTTAAGAAATGCGTTTGATAATGCTGATATTAGTGATATATATATATATATATTTTTTTATTATTTAAATTGAACATGAACCATAAATGGTCCAACCAAATATGGTACTTTGGGCAGTTGGAAAGCCTGTCCTAGAGGTAACGCCTTCGCAAATCACCCTAGGGTACATATCCACACCTGTAATGGCATCAAATCCTGCAGACTCGTAAATCTTTGAATCTGCCAAAAAGAGATCTCGAAAGTTTTTCCTATATGATTCAGGTAACGACTGTGCTGGAGTTTGAAGGGTGAGACGATTGTCGACCCTAAAGGTTCCCTATATTTTCGAAGTTGAATCGAAACTGGATTTCAGAGTCAACGGACAAATTGTCTCATCTTGGAGGGTCAATATTGTTAGACCAAGCTTTTCGACGAACCTTTTAGAAATGCGGCTTATTGCTGAGTCGGAATCTAGGAGACAGCGTGCATGTTTAGTTGTGGATTCCAACTTAACCAGCACCGTTGGAAGGAGAATAATGCTATTCTGTCGCGAAATATCGGTAAGCGAAGAGATTTTAGGTGCAGATTGGGTGGAAGGTTTGGTGGAAGAATTGGTGGAAGATTTCGACACGGGTGAGGTTTCTCTAGGACGAACGCTCCTAGACGTTATTGGTCGTGGGGATGGAGAGCACGATGGTGAAGCCGAAAGATTTCTGGTTAGCCTGGGATTTATATGCAGAAGTGTGTGGTGGAATTTTTTGCACTTTTTGCAACCGTGATTAGACAAACATATCCCTTGGGAGTGGTCAAGAGCCAGACAGTTGACACAGTATTTGTGGATCCGAACAGCTTGAAGGCGTTCGGTAATATTAGAGCCAAAAATTTCCTACAGGATTTTAATGGATGAAGCTGATGACAAAGTCTGCATATGGACGATTTTTGTTTCGAGGGAAGCTTCGATTGTGGATTACGACGACGAGATTTTTGCTTATCGCGCTTCTGATTGGTTGAAGTTCTAGGCGTATTGAGCTGTAAAGAAGGATAATAATATAAAACTTACTAATCTGCCCAGAGGACTACTTATTTTGTTATTGGCCGAGTAATATTTCCTTTCTGAGTAAAGATATCGGCAACACGAACCCGATTATCGGACCCGAAATATAGTTTTTCGACTCTGCCAAGACGCCAGGAATTTGGAGGAAGGTTTTCATCTATAATAGCAACAAGTGAATTCTCTTTTAAATTTTCCTCTGGTTTTTGCCACTTTACTCTCTTTTGCAATTCTTTCAAATATTCCATTTTCCATCGGGTACAAATGCTTTTGTGCACAAGCTTTAGCCGTTGCCAGCGAATGGTTATGGATGCTGCCGATTCATTAATCGTTGGATCTATTGGAGCCAGTATTGGGGTACCTATAAGAAAATGCCCGGGAGTCAACGCAGCTAAATCGGAAGGATCTTGAGAAAGAGGCGCCAATGGACGAGAATCTTAACACGCTTCTATACGAGACAATAGTGTGGAGAATTGCTCGAAAGTGTACTTAAAGCAGCCAGAAACCTTTTTGAAATGGGACTTAAAACTTTTAACTCCTGCATCCCACAAACCACCCATATGCGGAGCTCCGGGCGAAATAAAATGCCACGTAATGTTTTGATGGGCATAGTTAGCAGCCACCGCTTCATGAGATGTTTGAAGGAATTCTTTGGCAAGTGTCCTGGAAGCGCCAACAAATGTGGTTGCATTATCAGAATGTAGGTGGAGCGGACACCCGCGTCGTGAAACAAAGCGATTGAAGGCGGCTAGGAATGCAGAGGTGGACAAATCTGAAGTGGCTTCTAAATGTATTGCCTTTGTAGAGAAACGGACAAATATACACGCATATCCTTTTGTAATTCGACATGCTCTTCCGGAATAATTTTTAATGTCGAAAGAACCTGCGAAATCGAGGCCAGTGTGTGCAAATGGACGGGAAATTTCAGATCTAACAGGAGGTAATGCAACCATTATCTGTTTTTGACATCTTTTCTTGTAAAATATACAGGGTTTACATTTGTTAATCGTAGTTTTAATCAGATTTTGGACTTTTGGAATCCAGTACTGATTCCGGACAATGCGAAGAACTAACTGATTACCTCCAGTGTAGTGTAATGTCGTGAACGAATCTGGCTAAGAGTCGCGAATATTGACAACTATACGGAAGAATTATAGGATGTTTTTCGTTGTATGATAGTCCGGGAGAATTTTCAAGTCTACCACACGAACGAATTAACCCTTCTTGATCGAGAAATGGATTTAAGTTCATAATTGGGCTCGAAGAAGCTATGGACTTTTTTGAAGACAGTGCTTGGTATTCGTTAGGATATAACGCTTTTTGGTACGTGGCAATGAGTTTGTCACGTACAGCAACAATTTCAGAACTAGTAACAATAATCGACTCTTTGTGAAATCTAGTGCGACATGTTGGATGTGTCCGGTAATAAAATCAATATACATATGCTATGACTCTCATTGCCCTCGAATATGACGAAAAACGTTCTAAAATATCATCAAAATTGTGGCAGTAGGTAAAATGGGCTTTCATGGGCTTCCTTTCCAGATCAGTTTCTGGAAAAACTTTTGAACTGGGGCAATTCCAATCTGTATTGGAATCTTGAAGCCACTGCGGTCCTTGCCACCAAAGGTCATTGTGAATAATATCCTGAGGAAAAATATAACGGCTAGCTAAATCGGCAGGATTATTTTCTGATGTGACATGATACCATTGCTGAGGTTCAACTATCTGAACTATCTTTGAAATCCTATTAGCGACAAAGGTCAACCAGGAACACGGGGGTTTAGCTAGCCAGGAAAGCACAATTGTGGAGTCAGTCCAATTGAGAGTAGAGTAGTTGTCAATATCTAACTTTGGAATAAGGTTGTCTATCATTTCTGCTAGAAGAACGGCTCCACGGAGCTCTAATCTAGGAATGGGAAGCGTTTAAACAGGAGCGACTTTTGTCTTTGACGAGACCAATTGAGTGGATATGGAGTCACCATTAGCTATTCGCATGTATAATGCTGCTGCGTATGCTTTTTCGGATGCATCGCAGAATCCATTGAATTGAATTTCAGCATTTGGAATAAACTTAAGCCATCTAGAAATATGTATGTTGTTAATTGCCGAATAATTGGATTGAAAAGTTTTCCACTGAGAAAGGCACTCTGGAGAAAGGACGTCATCCCATTCTGTTCCTGCGATCCATATTTTCTGCATAAGGATTTTGGCGAGCACCACACAAGGAGAAAGCCATCCAGCAGGATCGAATAGTCTGGCAATTTGAGACAGGACTTCTCGTTTTGTATACGTGGAGATTCCGGAAAAGGCTTTGTTGTAAAATAGAATGAATCCGACCGAGCGTTCCAACGAATTCCCAAAGTTTTCGCTGAACTGCTCTCTTCAAAGTCGAGGAAATCTTCATTAAGGAATTGCTCGGGCGGGATATCTGGAAGGACGTCTTTGGAATTTGCTGTCCATTTTCTCAGTGAAAACCCAGCTGATTTAAGAGCAAGGATGAGCTCAATTTTGGATTTATTTGCCTCTGGAATAGAGTGAGCACCGGCAAGTGCATCATCAACATACATATAATTTTGCAGAATGTTACTAGCAATTGGATACGTAGCTTGAACGTCATCGGCCAGCTGCAATATGGTTCGAATAGCTAAATATGGAGCACAGTTGACCCCAAAGGTAACAGTTTTCAATTCAAAATCTTGGATGATTTGATTTGGATCTTTTCGAAATATAATTCTTTGGAAAGAAGTGTATTCTGGATTAACTAGTATTTGTCTGTACATCTTTTGGATGTCAGCATTGAACACATATCGGAAAAACGCCATTTAAGTATCAAGAGAGTTAAGTCATTTTGTAGAACTGGACCTATATGGAGTATATCATTTAAACTTAACCCATTGGAGGATGGAGATGAAGCATTGAAAACCACACGTATCTTTGTGGTTGTGCTCTCTGGTTTAATCACCCGATGATGAGGTAAATAATAATGCACCGGATATTTAAGAAAATCAGGAGAAGAGACTACAGACATATGATTTAGGTGCACATATTCTTGTACAACTTCATCATATTCATTTTTAAAGGATGGGGTCCAAAGTAATCTAGCTTCATTTCTATAGAATTGTGCAAGAGCACTCGATCGGGATTGACCAAGATGAAGTTTTTCAGGATATCCTTCCTTAAATGGCAACGAAACAATATATCTGCCATCTTTATTTCTTTTTGTGGTCCTCTTGTACAGATCATCGCAAAATTTATCGGATGGGGACATCAAGTTCTTCCGTGGAAGATTCTCCACCTCCCAAAAACGTGAGACGCTAATGTGGAACAAGATGTGGATGAACTAAGTGTAATGGGGCCAGTAAGTATCCATCCGAATACAGTTTCTTGCGCCATTAAGGAGCCACAAACTTCATGTTTTACCCCCCGAAAGCATGATTGATGGAATCAAACCACCACCAATCACGACGTCAATCTTGGAAATATTATAAAATTGAGAGTCAGCTAGCTGAATCTCGGGAAGATTGGAAAATATTGATGATTCAACAGGTTGAGTTGGAAGATTACCTGCTAAGTTTGGGACGACTAAAGCGTTTACGAATATCTCTACATTATCGTTGAATCTAGAGCTAAGTACTAATGAACACTCCCGTTGAACCTTAGCAGATATAGTGTTGTTTAATCCTGAAATTTGTACATTTGTACGTTGGGAAGGTAGTTTAAGGAGATTAAACGGGCACTCAGAAATAAAAGTACCCTCAGATCCAGAATCTATAAGAGCTCGTGCTTTATATTTCATATTTAAATGGCATATGTTTACTATCGCAGTACCTAGCAATACACCCTTAGAATTTGAAGCGAAACAATTTCGAACCACCCCAGCCCCCGAAATATTTGTGGACTGTATTGGATGAGAATCTGATCTAGCTGAAAATGGAGCTGAGTGTGGGTTAAGGTTGCAATTAGTGCACGTACTAGGTAGCTGCTCGGAATAAGGAGGCTTAGAAATATCACTTTCTTTATGCAGTAAAGTGTTATGACGTTTGTTGCATTTAAAACAATTGTACTTACTATTACAGCTTTTCACGCTATGAGTTTTTGAGATACAATTCAGGCATAATCTTTGTTTTTTAATTTCTGAAAACTTCAAAGAATAGTTAATTTTAAGAAATCTTGGACACTTTCGTATAATATGTGAATCGTTGGGACACAATGAACACTTTGGTTCTGAAATATTATTCTGAAATGCACTAATTTTGTTTGGATTTAAAGTTTTAGTTTTCGATTCATTGGATTTGACGTTAGAATTAGTACGATTCTCAGCAATAAATTCTAAGGTCCTATACCGATTTTTCAAGAAAGCGTCTAAAGTAGACCAGATTGAAATGGATGTCTTATCGCTTAAACCCTGCTCCCATAAGCTCAAATTTGTATGCGGGAGACGACTGGTGCAAAGAAAGACAAATATTGGATCCCAACTTGCAACATTGATATCATATAACTGAAGAGCAGAAATACAGGATGATATTTCGCGTAGAAGCTGTTTAATCGCAATTCCAGATTCTGAAGTTATGGACTGTAGGTTGAACAATATTCGGAGATGCCCATTAATGAGTACTCTTCGATTCTCATATCGAGCACAAAGACTTGTCCAGGCTATATCAAAACCTTGATTTGTCAACGGACTTTTTTTTGACTATGTCCCTCGGTTCACCAACAGTTTTTTTGATAAGGTGAAGAAGTCTTTCAATATGAGTTAATCTCGAATTATTAATGTATATTGCCGTAAACAAATCCCGGAAAGTGGGCCAAAGCAAGTAATCGCCATTAAAGACCTCAATATCACAAGGCGGAAGATGAACACTATGGGAGTTGTTGGAGGCTTGAGAAGAATTAGCTTCAGATTCTGGATGGCTTACTTTAGGACCAGACTCAGATTTACGAGAATTATACAGCTCTGATAGCTTAGCTTGACAATTACAGTAAGTAATATAAGTACTTTTGTACTTGACTTTTAATGATCCTAAATTTCTATGTTCTGAGTCTTTTTTCCTTTTGCTATCATCTTCGTTTTCTACTCGAAGACAAGGTTTTCGTAAGCGGTTTGGATTATTGACCAGAGATTCTTTATTTCGTCCCTGTGGACTTCAATAGCATGAAGAGAGCTGATTGGGTAACAATTATCTGTAAAGTCAGAATCGAGTTCGACTAAGCTATCCGCTAAACGAATAAAGTGGTCCAAAGGCATCTTGAATGGATTTGAAATTTAATAGAAGTAATATATTCAGATCAGACAAAGATCAATTAAAATTGTAAATTAAAAAACCACGATATAAAAGTTTAAGCTTGTACAATATAATCTTGAATTGTAATATAACCGAAATCGATTTTACAGGTGTACAGATTTTCTAATAAATATCGATGAAAGCGAAATAAAAAGCTGTAGCTAAATTTGTATCTGAATATTGGATGAAATCAGACACAAAATTCTTTACCCAGTTTTTCCTTAAAATTGTGATATAAAAGTACGCACAAAAAGTTTTATTTAATCCACAATTTTTATTTCCGATATATTTATTACTTGTTGTACAATTTTACATTTATTTTCTGATTTGTTTGAAAAAAAAAATCGTAAAATTCGGTTGAAAAATCTTTAAAATTTGCCTAAAATTTTTTGAAAAATTTTAAAATTCGTTTGAAAAAAAACTTAAAATTTTGTTTGAAAAATCCAAAAATTTTTTTTTGGAAAAAAAAACCTCAAAATTCTTTTGAAAAACAATTCTTAAAATTTGTTTGGAAAAATTTGAAAAAACTTTTAAATTTGTTTGACGAAATAACTTGTTTGAAACAATCCTAAGATTTGTTTGAAATATCTTTAAAATTTGTTTGGAAAAATTTTAAAATTTGTTTGAAAACTCCAAAAAAATTTTCTGAAAAAATCTAAAAATTTGTTTGAAAACAGCCTTTAAAATTTGTTTGAAACATTTAAGAAACTTTAAAATTTGTTTGGAAAAAATTTTAAAATTTATTTTAAGGACCTTAAAATTTGGTTGAAAAAACTTTAAAACTTGTGTGAAAAAATTATAAAATTAGTTTAAAAAATTTTAAGATTCGTTTGAAAAAACTTCAAAATTTTCATGAATAATCCAAAAAAATTTTACTGATAAAATCCATAAAATTTGTTTGAAAAAAAATTTGTTTTAAAACCTTCAAATTGTTTGAAAAATGTGGAACTCTAAACGCAATTGTCTTCGTAATTTAAAATGAACAAAATTGAAACTAGTAGAAAAGTCTTTATAATGTTCTACGGAAAATTTGCTTAAATTGACGGAATAGAAATTAATTCAAATTTGATATGCCCTTTAGACTTTCAGCCGTCGATATATGTTTGCAATACTGGAAAGTAAATTCAAAGTAAAAATAGAAATACCAAAAAAGTTTAATGACCTTTTTAATATTAATACGGTTTGGCTGGAGAAATATATCCCTTATTGGAAAAGAGATTTTTAAAGTTGCCGAACAAATATCCAATATCAATTACAAGAATGTTAACATATGTTAATGTGTGGGCGTATTAAAAAATCAATGGAAAAACAAGTAAGAAAATTATAGTCGGTCTAGACCGACTATACGATACCCTATACTATGCGTTTAGAAACCCTATCTCTTAGGCCCAACTAACTGGACATAGAAAATAAGCAAAAACCAAATTTGAGTGGGATTTTTATTAATTTTTTTGGCTGCAGATATGAAAAAGTTCATATCGGATTCTATATCTATATGGGTACTAGGTCTAAAAATGGACCGATCCTGATCATGTTTGGTAAAGTCTTTTGTATTTTGCAAATATATATATACAAACAAAATTTGAGAAGAATTAGTGCAATATTTTTGTTTTTTAATAGATTTAAGTGAAGATCGGGAAGCAGCTCTATATGGGGCCAAAGGGATCATTTTTGGACTACTCATTAGTGGATGTAATGAACGCATACAAACCCAATTTGAGTAAGATCTATATGACAATTTGGATTTTATGGCAATTTATGTCGATTTCATAGGGGTAATTTGTATGGGGGCTAGGTCTGAACATGGACGGATTCTCACCAATTTCAACAGCGTTCATCCCATCGCCGATGAAAGCTTACGGACCAAATTTCATCAAAATATATTCATATTTGCGACCTGCAGTTTGATTACAAGCTTTACATGGACACACAGACGGACGGACGGACGGACCTTGTTAAATCAACTCAAAAAGTGATTCTGATTCGATCGGTATAATTAAAGATGGGTCTAGGTCACATAGTGGTATAGGGTATAACAATGAAGAGACCCTTGAAATTATTAAAAGAAATTTTTTTTTAAGCCGAAGAGCAAAAATATAACGAAATGTTAACATATGTACATACGTTACTGCGCGTATAGAAACAAAGCATGCAAACTATTTCAATAAGAAAGAGCGAAGGGGAAAAAACAAGAAGAGACTCTTATAGTGTGATCGACTATGTAGAAAAAAAAAACGAAACGAAATTGAAACACACCACAAGAGTGGAGTATTCCCCCTTTCTAGCTTAGGACAGTTATTAAAGGAATAGTACGAAGTGTTTTAAGAGACAGTCATAATAAAAAGTAAAAAAAGATCAAATAAATCTGCAATTTATTTTGGGGAGGTATGTAAAAATGCAGGAGAAATTTGCAATTTATATTGAGGGGAGATTTATATGAGAAGAGTATTTTTGAATTAAGAGAAAAGGTTCTCCATTGGAAATCAATTGGACATGTTTGATACTTTCCGACGGTATTTTTCATTTTATTTTTCACCGAAAAAATTAATGATTTCCAAGATTTATACTTTTTCTTAAAACACTGTTTCTTATAAACACTGAGCCACAGATTTACACTTTTTCTTAAAACACTTTCTCAAATCACTTATAAACCAAATGAATGATATTTTTAAAGAACAAAAAAAAAACCTCCTCAGGGATGAATCGGTGTCTTGGCAGGTCTTCTTTTTATTCGAATTTAAGGTTAATACAATTTTCACGGTTTACTTTATTTCTCCCGATTTTCTTTTTCTTAATTTTTTTAAAAAGTATGTAGCACTATCAAACGCAATATAAACCAAAAAACAAACGTACCTGTTTTATTGTTGTTTTAAATAGCGAGTAAGATGACTCCTGATGAGTATTAATTATTTAGTTCTCCAATCCGGTTCGATGGGACCAATGTTTCTTTTGTTGGAATGTTGGTGATGGACCACAATGGATAGGTTGGATTGTTGGTAATGGAGATCTGGAGGAGATTATAATTAAATCAGATTGGAGGTAAAATTGCAACTTCTATTTTATCTCAGAACACAATTTCCCATATGAAAAAAAGAAGGAAAAGAAAACAAATTTTGGATTAGTGTTGGAATTATGTATTTTATTTTTTATTAAACGCTTCAAAAAACGATCTTACCCTTTGGACAGCTGCTAAGTCACTGAAATAATTATGTGAATGCCCTTTTTTAGGAAATAGCATCTATGACATATTTAGTTACATTTTTCATTCCAGTGTTTAGTACTAAATTTAGGAAAGAGATAGAAAGTGTGTGCCACTTTCTACCTCTTTGTACTGTCCCTTTGGATTGGCACGAATGAGGATGAGAATTACGGAAGGATTTAATGCCAAAAAGGGGATTTCAATTTTTGGCATTAACATTTTTCAATCTTAATTTTTCATTTTCCATTTTTCAGTTTTCATTTTTCAGTTTCCATTTTTCATATTTCATTTTCCATTTTTAATGTTTAATTTTTCAATTTTAATTTTAAATTTTTCATTTTTAAATTTTCATTATTCATTTTCCGCTTTCCATTTTTAATTTTTCAATTTCCATTTTTAATTTTTAATTTTTCAATTTTCATTTTCCATTTTTCATTTTTCAATTTTCAATTTTCATTTTCCATTTTTCATTTTTCATTTTCCATTTTTAATTTTCCATTTTTTAAATGGTGGACGCGGGAGTTGACAGAAATGCTGAGGGCCGTCCAGCAGCTCTGGAAGCGATTCCAGAGAGCCAGGCGGACCAATGCAGGTGATGTGCTACTGCGTGCGACGAATTACCAACGCAGCTACGTGCCTATAAGGACCGTATCGTGAAGGTGAAGGAGGATGACTGGAGGAGATACGTACTAGACAACAAGGACGATCCATTGGGTAGATTCTATAAGCTCTGTAGAGGTAGGGGCCAGCGGACCGATGTGTCTGGCCTACGTGTTGGTAATAAATTATTGCCATCATGGGGGCATGCATACGCGTACTACGGGGCATGCATACGCATACGGTCCTATCCATCTGCCTGTTCAGGGGTGGACCCCTCTCCTGCATTGAACAGAACTGAGTTGGAGTTAAGCATTTGTCAGGTACGCAGTAGAAAGTCTCCAGGTATGGACGGAATGACCGGAGAGATGTGTAAAAGCATCTGGAAGGCCATTCCTGAGCAGTTGTTGGCAATTTATGAAAAGTGTGTATCAAAGCGTATTTTCCACATTAGTGGAAGATAGCCCAAGTCATTGTTTTGCTAAAGTCACCCGATGGGATCAGGAGCAATCCTCGTACCTATTGGGGCATCAGTCTGCTTCCAGTGCTTGGAAAAGTATTGGAAAGGATTAGGTGAAAAGGCTTCAGGAGAGGATCGGCCAGGGCACATGTGAGTGACAATTTGGCTTTAAAGGTGGTAGGAGTGTAGAGGAAGCCTGGCTGCACGTTAAAACGTGCGTGGACAGAACAGAGGCAGGATATGTCTTTGGAATCGTTGTTGATTTCAAGGGTGCGTTCGATTTTCTGTAATGGGAAGGCGTTCTAGCGAGGCTACGAGAGGTCGGCTGCCAAGAGTTGGAGCTTTGGAACCATTTATTTGGAATCTAATGATGGATCCTCTCTTGCTGAAGCTGATGGTTGCATACAATGTGTGCGCATATGCTCGTCCTTATCGAAGGCCAGTCTCGTGCTGAGCCATGCAGATTGTCTGCGATTGGAGAAGACGAGTAGGTGTAGATGTTGCAATGGACAAAATTGTGATGATGTTGCTGAAAGGCAAGATATCGCTAAATCGACCTCCAGCTGTGAGGGCTAATGGCGTTAGCTTTAAGCATGCGACTGAGGTCAAATACTTGGGGTTAACAATGCGAGAGCGTATGAACTTCCTGGTTCATCTCGAGCGTGTCAAGGTGAAGTTGACCGGTGTGGTGCGACGTGTCCGACATATTCTTAGGAATAACTGGGGGCTCAGCAGGCGTTCTATGCATTTACCGCGGACTGTTTGTTGCTTGCGCAACATACGGTTCCTCGGTGCGGTCCAGCGTGGTCACGACTGCCAGAGGAAATCATGTCGCAACAACGGGTAGTCTTGTTCGCTTGTGTGCCATGTTATCCTACGGTCTCCACGGAGGCCTTACAGGTGTTGGTAGGTGTAGCTCCTCTTGACTTGGAGGTGATACGTAAAAGTATTGCCTGCAGGATCAAAAGAGGCCAGCAAGACGATTGGGTGACTAACGAGGACATTAGTGGGAAGAGCTGGACGGAATGCAAGGCATTCTAAACGGGTGTGTTGTCTCCAGATGGCAGAATAGGTGGAACGGTAGCGACAATGGCCGTGTTACATATGCCTTCATTCGCGATGTGACTTTTTTTTTTTTTTTTTTTTTTTTTTTTTTTTATTTATTCCAAAAATATTTCATAACAAATTCAAAGCCTCAGCGCCATAAAGGCATTAATGAGGCGAGTTGGCAAACATTATTATTTACAAATACTAAAAAATAAATAACAAAAAAAAAAAGTAATAATAATTCTAATATTTAAGTACATTGTATAAAAAAAAATATATTACGTCAGAAGCTCTTCCAAATTTCCAAATAGATAATTTTTTACTGACTTCGCAAAAGAAGAAATTCTCAATATACATTTCAAATTTGGTGGTAAATTGTTGAATTCACGACTACCCACATGCTCTACTCGTTGTCTGGTTGTTTCTAACCTGCATCTAGCTACCGCTAAGTTGCTATTATTTCTGGTGTTGAAAACTTGTTGGTTTCTTGAAAACTGCACTGTATGGTATCCAATATTGTGCAAACATTTAAAGACATACAAAAGAAGCTGTAACTTGTGAAGTCCATGAATTGGTAAAACGGATGGAAAAATATCACGATATAACGAAAAAGTAGAATGTAAAATAGGAAGATTTGCTACTATTTTAAGAGCTTTATTTTGCGATCGTTGAAGCGATTTCAGCTCATTTGAATTTTTATAACCGTACAATATAGCTAAATAATTTAAATGACTTTGTATTAATGCGTTATATATAAGAAATTTAGTATCTTTGCTAAATTTATTTTTAAATTTATATAAAAATCCAATAGCTTGTGATATTTTTCCTTTAGTATGTTGAATATGTAGACTCCAATTAAGGTTACTCTGTAAAATGACTCCTAAATAAGTTATTGAATTTTGTTCCGTAACAACATTTCCATCCACAAATATAGTGTAAGCCTTGATTTTGCTGACTAAGGGGTCTAAATCTTAATAATTTTGTTTTTTTAGCATTTAACACAAGCTTATTTATTCTGGCAAACTCACATATTAGAGATGCATCCCGTTCCATATACGCTTTTACAGCTGTTTCATGCCTATATGGATAAAACAAACAGATGTCATCAGCATACATAAAAAGTTTACCAGAAAGACACAGATTTTTTAAGTCGTTGAGATAAATCGTAAATAATAAAGGGCCGAGCACGCTACCCTGTGGCACTCCATATTCAACGTCACGAAAAGCACTTTTATGTGAGTTTATTTGTACAAATTGTTTACGATTTGTCAAATAGCTTCTTATTAGGGACAGCTCTCTGCCACAAATACCGTAATATCTAAGCTTTTGCATAAGAATTTTATGATCAATAAGATCAAAAGCTTTCGTAAAATCATAAAAAATGCCCGCCACGCCTTTGTACCCCTCATCCAAGCTTTTGCAAATAAAGTTTACAACATTAACAGTTGCCTCTTCGGTTCCACATCCCTTTCTAAAACCATACTGGAACTCATTTAGTAAATTTTGACTATGCATATAGTTAGAAATTTGCGTATGTAAAATTCTCTCGAAGACATTATCAATAATGGACAGTATAGCTATAGGTCTAAACATATTTACAACAGTGACATTTTTTTCTTTAGGGATTGGTACAACTTTGTGTATTTTTAAAATATCAGGATAAGTGCCTCGTACCAACATGCTGTTGAAAATATCTACCAAAATCGGCGTTATTACACTGTTACAAGTCAATAATACTTTTGGCGACACGTTATCATGGCCAGGACTCTTTCCTGGTTTTAAACTCAAAATAACATTGTTTATTTCCTCCGAAGTAACGAACTCCAACTGAAAACTGTCATTGTGCTGAATCAACGTTCTTAATAAGTTACACGTATCCGCAGGGTAATGTTCAATCTCTGATTTTAAACCTTGCACAGATTCAATAAAATATTTATTTAAAGCTTCTGCTTTCTCAGAATCTTCCACAATGGCATCACCATTTTCATTCTTAAGTTTTATAGAGTTATTTAAAGTTCTTCCAAGACTTTCATTAAGAAACTTCCAACTTTTTTTCGGATTGTGTTGTATTTCTCTTAAATTATCTTCATAATAATTATTCATTGATACCCCATACGCTATTTTTATCACTCTGCTAATTGCTTGAAGTCTTTTCTGTAAATCAAAGTCGTTTGGGTTTTTCCTTCTCATATTTAAGAGTTTTTTCTTATACAAAAACAATTTCTCCAAATTTCCACCTACCCACGGCGTAATTTCATTTTTGAGATTTTTTTCACCTTTTTTCCCACAGTGGAGTGTTCTATAGCCTTTTCAACACACAAGACTAACGAAGACGTATCAGTTGATGGATCACCAGTTAGATCTATTCTTTGTAAATATTCATAAACGTAATTTTTAACACCGTCATAGTTACAATGCCAATGAATCTCTTCTTCATAAACTTGGGTTCGAGTCTCAATTCCAATTCTCACTGATACAAAATTATGATGCGATAACTTACATACGACACTGTCAATAAATAAATCACTATTCAAATTGCAATAGACATGATCAATTGAAGTTGCACTAACCGGACGTGTTATTAAGGTATGACTACTTTTAAAATCATAATTAGCTAGCAAATTCATGAGCTCCTCCGAGGCAAGCATATCTAAGCTATCAATATTGGTGTCACCAACTAAAATACAAGGACTACGGCCATAACAACGAAGTATATTATCCAAAATTGATAAAAAAAATTGTTTGAAACACACTTTTGTGATCTGTAAAATGAACCAAAAACCATGGATTTACCATTCAATTTAGTATTTTCAAATGTTAAAATTATCATTTCAACGAAATCATTGCTTGAACATAACTTGATATTATACTCCATATCTTTCCTAATAAAAACGGAGGTACCACCATAACCATCGGCTCGACAACAGTGCACGGTATTAAAACCTTCTATGTTATATAATTAAATTAACTTGCTTTCAAACCATGTCTCTTGTACGGCAATAATGTTGGGTAGACGTGGTAACATATTTACAAAAGTTTTAAATCTATTAAATTTGTTAATTGATGAAATGCTTCTGACGTTTAGAGAAATTATATTAAATAATGGATTTGAGTTATTTACATAGTTTTCAAAAGAATTAAAATCAACAAAATAATTATTATTATTCATAAGGGGGAAAAAAATAAGTATACATAACAAAATGATTTAATAAAAAATACATTACTTTAATTACGATGATAAATACAAATCATCATCCTCAGCTGCTGCATTTTGAGATCTCCGCATTGTTGACTTTCTTGTGGTTGCTTCCAATAATAATTCATCGACTTCTGCTTCGCATCTAATTACTCTAGGCTTTGACAACTCGCTTCTCTTCACGAAAACTCTACCATGAACTGGATAAACGGCACGGTAACCAACATCCTTCAATGGCTTTGCATATTTTAGCAAGTTTAGCGTCTCCTTACTCAGGTAGTCATTTACAAAAACTTCCTTTGTGGCTTCATTTTCCATTAGTTTCGGTTTAACAGACATCATTTTATCTTTTGACTGCTTTGAGTTAAATTTCACTACTATCATTTGCTTTTTATTTTCAGTAGACTGATTTTTATTTTTAATGAAATACGCATCATCAATGCTTTCCGGCTGCAATTCAACACCAACATCACTCGTTATTTTTAAAACTGTATCTACAGCAGATGAACCACTTGCTGCAACTACACCTCTTATCAAACAATCATTTTTAACTCTATATTCATTTAAATTTTTAACAGAATTCTTTAGAGTTTCTACTTCAGCCTTTAATAGTTTGTTTTCCTTTTGTACACTTTCGATTTTTTTCTTGTTTTCTGCAACACCTTTCAGTATGTCATCATACTGCTTCGACATAAACATCATTGTTTCTTTCAGTTCAGACAGCTGATCGAGTTTCTTCAATTCCACTTTGATGTTATTTAACTCGTTCGTGGTGAAACGTCCAGATTTTGGCTTCAGCCTGAGTATGGGTTTTTGCTTACGGGCCACGGGTCTTTTAATGCATTTTTGCATAGAAGAGCCTTGGCTAATACGTCCGAGTGTGACTGTGGACCATTTACCGAATGATGAAAGAATGCTACGAAGTCTGACCGGAGGCTTAATATATATATAAATTATTGATTTGTAGTTTTTTCACTTATTTCATTCATTATTTAATTTTTCATTTCTGCTTTACATTTCAAACTTAATCTTATTTTATTTCTTCTTATTCTAAAGCTACTCTTGCCTTCACTGTTGTTTTCTAAAAAACTGCCTGTTGTCTTTCCAGCGACAATCATATTATATCTTTTGTTTGTTTCATTTATTGCACGCGCAGCCTCCGATTGCAACACAAAAATGTATGAAACCAAAAGTATTTATTTTGCAGACATATCGTCAGCACAATAAATATAATGTTTCATGAATCTCGCAATAAAACAAAATTATTTATTTCGCAAAAGCATATTGTCAGCAGTTCTTTAAAATATTTTATTTGCTTAAAATTAATTAATCAGGAATGTAAAGGTATGAAAACTTTATGCTTTAACTCCTCCCTCGGTAAGTTCAATCGTCCCGATTGAAGTATTTTGAAGGATTTATTTTAATGTCTTAAGAACTTGTTTTCTTTTCACAGATGGGTTTCCAGGATCTGAATTTTATTTATTTATTTATTTATTTATTCAGTCTATGGAATCATTCTTACAGACTACTTAAAGTATACATTTAAATCATAATTTATATATATAATTAAACATTTAACAAAATTGATATATAACATTTATTTAATTCAGTTAATTTAATGCATTTAAGTGTACTACATTTAAGTGTAATATAATATCTCTTCTCACAATATCCAAACTTTTATTAAAATCAATAAACTGATACAGCATATTAAACTCATCACAAATTCTACGAAGTGGATTAAAATTAGCATCGTCTGTACAAGAATATTTGATATTTGATGAATATTGTCCAACTGTAGTTCTTTCATCATTTGCAGGGAAAGAATTTCCTCGATGTCCGTTTTATTAGAAGAGAATTGCAAAACGGCCGGAAGCGGTTGTCAATCATGCAATTCTTTTGCGAAATAGTTAATACTGTTCAAACTTATTGTAGTGTTATGAAATTTAATTAAAAAGTTTCCCAATGTATTCCTGGATTGATCGTCTGGAATTCTTACTGAACCATTGTATTGGTTTAACTAAATTATTCCCGGTTGTATTTCTTCAATAGTTGGGACGGGTTGGTTATTTATTATCGTGCAATTATGATTGTCGCTAGATAACAGTTTTGGGATACAATTCGTATTAGTTATTTCTAAAAGATTCTGATTATTACAAGTAGCTAATTCATTATAGATTTTACATTTAGTTTCATTTCAAAAATTCTATATTTACATTTTGCAATATTTTCGTTTTCAATTTTAATCATAGTTTTGTATCTTTTTAATGCTTTAATTAGGATGTTTTCGAAAACATTTTTACTAATGGTAGGCAAATTTACAATATAAATAATTGACATATTACTTACGGCTATTCTTATGTCCGAAAATTCCAAAGCCTCATCGGCACTGGAATATGGGAATTTTTCGATTTTACTTTTCAAATTTTAATTTCCAAATTTAAAATTCCAATTTTAAAACTTTTCAATCGTAAATTCCAAATTTACTATTTTAGATCCAAAATTTTGGATTTTAATTTTAAAATTTTCTATTTAATTTTATAATTTTTAATTTTTATCTTAAAATCTACTATATTTTAAAAATATATAAATATATATTTTAAAAATAATTTAAAAATTTTCAAAAGTTTTCACTTCCATTTTAAACTTTTCATTCGTAAATTCAAAATTATTCAAAATTATTTTCAAAGTTTTTCATTTCAATTTTTGAGTTAAAATATTAAATTTAAATTTCCAATTTTAATTCAAAAAATGTTTAATATTGATTTTAAAATTTTCAATTTTAGTTTTAAAATGTCCATTTAATTTCCAAATTTTAGAATTTTTTTCCTTTTTAATTTCAAAATGTTAAATTTTCATTTTAAATTTTTCATTTAAATTTAGAATTTTTAAATTATAGTTTAAAAATTTTGAATTTTGAAAGTTAAAATTTTAAATTACAATTGAAAAATGTTTATTTTTAATTTCAAATTTTCAATTTCAACTTAAAACTTTATATTTATTTAAAAAAAAATTCTATTTTCAATTTTAAATTCTGAATTTTCCATTTTGATCTCAATATTTTCAATTTAATTTTGAAAATTTGAATCTTCAATATATCCAATTTTAAATTAAAATTTTTTTTCAAAATTTAAAATTTTTTAACTTAATTTTAAATTTATTTGAACACTTTAAATATTTCAAGATTTTCATTTAATATCAAAATTTTCCCATTTAATTTAAAAATGTTAATTAATTTTTCTTTTTAAAATTCAAAACTGTAAAATTTAAATTTTAAAATTTAAAAATGCTAAATTTTATTTTAAAATTATGAACTAACTGCGTAGTCTAAACCCGTTTCGTATATTCTTTCTACTGCTTCTAATTCTCCATCAACTGTTTCTGTCGCACTATTACTAGCCAAATATTGTATCTCCTCTTCAGTGAGGTTCTCTAGTATACTTTCCACTATATTAGCCAGTTTAAAAATCTCCAAGGTTCACAAAATAGCTTATTCTCCAAACTTACAATACTTTACGATATATTTGCTGCTGCAGTCACTGTTGTCGGTGTTGGTCAGATCCGCCACCGTTGATTGTTTTATAGCTGACCCGGATTCCCTAATCGTTCCGGGGTGTTGCTGCCTTGGAGTGGACAGTTTTTATATTCCAATAGTTGACAATCTTAATGCTTACTTATTTTCGCCAAATTCCAAATGTATCTGTTTGTTAACTGCTGTTTTTTTTTATAATGACTTGTTGCACATAGAATTTATTTTAAATCACTTGCTACATATAAAAATACTGTAGTTGTTAGATTAGTTAAACAATCTTTCTAAAATGATTCGTTTCACATAAAGTTTATTTTTATATTTTGAGTCACTTGGTTTTTTTTATATATAAAAATAGTTGTTAGAGTATTTAAACACTCTTCCTGTGAATGAGTTGTTTAACACAGAATTTATTTTTTATATTTTGAGTCACTTGGCTTGTTTTATAAAAAATGTTTTAGTTGTTAGATTATTCAAACATTCTTTAAGAATTTTTTTAAATGAATAAAGTTAAGTTTTTTTATGTTTATTATTTCCCTTTTTATTATTTACCTTTTTTCCAAGGATTTTTTTGCTTTTTGTTATTCTTTTGCTCTCTTCTCCTTCAATTAGGATACTTATTTTTTTTGTTGGCAGATACGCTATCGAGTCCTTACTTTGCCTTTTCAGAACTTATTTTTCGATAACGTATCCCGGTTGAGCCCCCAAAAATTGATTTGTAGTTGTTCAATTCTTCACAAAGAATTGCGTTTATTTGTACGTCAGTATGAATTTCGTTTATTTGTACGTCAGTACATTTGCTAAAGTAACAAACATACTTACATACATCTGAAACTATGAAAATAACCCTGAATTATTGGTTTCCATTACTACATAAGCTGGGTTAATAAGCTTGAAATACAGTCAGCAATTCTTTTGTTCATATGTACAAACATATTGACATACATACAAAGTTATGATCACATTTAAACAATTGTCGCTGACTGCATTTCTGGGGTTTGTTAACTTTGTTGCTTATGCTAAATTGCATATTTTATTTATTTTAATTTTATTTTATTCAAACAATTATCGCTGACTGCATTTCTGGGGTTTGTTAACTTTGTTGCTTACGCTAAATTGCATATTTTATTTATTTTAATTTTATTTTATTCAAACAATTATTGCTGACTGCATGTCTGGGGTTTGTCAACTTTGTTACTTATGCTAAGTCGCATATTTTATTTTACTTTTATTTTCTGTTATTTATGATTTAATTAGTATATAAGCTTGAACCTTTTTATAAATGAAAGAGAGATAACAAACCAACAGAACAAGGTTTTTCTTTCAAAACCATATAACCAAGTTCAAGTGCTTGTGTTATGATATAGAATTGTCTTGGTGTTGCTGCCTAGACAAGCCCCTAAACAATAACATTTTCCCTGTAACCAAGTTCAAGTGCTTGTGTTATAATACAGAATTGTCTTGGTGATATTGCCTAGACAAACTCCTTAATATAACATTTTACCAGGTTGAACAAATTAGTACAACCCTATCCAAAAAACAAGGATAAAAACATTGGTGACCCCGACGTGATGGCTACAAACACCCCTATGGACCAACTCGCTGCAGCCCAGCTCGCTACAGGTGAAGGAATCCAGTCCATCATCCGAAATTTTAAAAAGGACTCGGCTATAAGAAAAACCTGCCAGTAATATGAAGATCGGATCAAACGACTGGAAGCGGCATGGGCTGAGTTTGAAATCAACGACAATAAAATACGATGTCTCGAGAAGCCAGCACTAGACCACAAATACTTCACCGAGAATTATTACGATAAAATATCGGAAATCACAACAACCTACCGAGAAATATTTGAAGCAGCTATGGAAACTCCAAAGGACATTGGTCAAAAAACGACAATCAGTGATCCTAAACCGCCACCTAGAACCAATTATGTTGACGATAATTCATCCGCAAACACTATCTTACTAAATCCCTTGATCAGAAGACAAAATGCCATGATGAACTCACTCAAACGATTATTTACCACAGACCCAGCAGCAACCAACATACAGCTGAAGGAAAAACTATGGGCACAAATTCAAGAATTGCATTTCTCAGTATGGGAATCCAGCACTGACCCACTAAAAGAAGGGTATAATATGGAAACCTACCTCAATTTAGAAAAATTAATTATTGAAAATTTTAAGCTATCGTCACGAAGCCCAGAACAAGGTAGCGATTTCCAGCAAACCAACGTTCTTCCACTACCAAAGGTTACAATCCCAAAATTCAGTGGAGACTATGTAAAATGGAGAGCCTTCTCCGACCTATTCACTCAATTGGTGGACAACCAGCAAGTTCCAAAGGCACAAAAGATGTGGTATCTCAAATCAATTTTGGGAGGAGAAGCTGAAAAATTAATCAGCCATCTGTCAGCTACTGCAGACAACTACGCGACCGCTTGGACACTACTAGAAGAGCGCTATGACAATCAGCGCATCATTGTCTCAACCATAATGCAACAGTTGCTGGATCAACCTAATGCTGGACCATCAGCTGCCGCCATAAAGGCTCTACACGATACAACACAAGAATGTCTGCATGAACTAAACAACATCGGAATTGACACGACCTCGTGGGACCCCATATTGTTTCACACCTTGGTAAGGAAACTAGATCGGGGTACTCTTGTTCTGTATGAGAGGACCATTCAAAATCCAAAGGAACTACAAAGTTTCAAGGACTTCCTGAAATTCCTTGAAACTCGATTTCAATCCTTGGAAGCCACAAACCAGAAGGAGAAATCCTCTAAGGTATGCGCTTCTGCAACATCAGCCAATAAAACAGAAATCACATGCCCACTCTGCAAAATTGACCAACACCCACTGTACCGGTGTCAAAGGTTTCAACAACTACCGCCACATGGCCGCCTGAATTTCGTTCGGAGCCAGAAACAGTGCATAAATTGCTTAAAATCAGGGCATACAGTAAAATATTGCAAGTCAGGGCCTTGCACGATATGCAAGAAAAGGCACAACTCGCTGCTTCACATGGAAAACTACACCCAATCATTAAAACAAGGATCATCAAGCCATAAAACACCCCAGATGACACCATCAGCAACAAACACTCCAAATGAAAACTTCAGCAAGGCACCAGCCAGCATTCCAGAAGCATCATCATTAACGGCAGCAAGCGGTCACGTATCCAACTCATACGTTCTTCTCAGCACAGCTATAGTAAAAATCAAAACTGACATAATGGAGGTTGAATGTCGCGCATTACTTGACGCCGGATCACAAGTAAATTTGATCACAGAGCGTTTAGCAAAACGACTTAACATTGCAAAACAGCCATCATCAATGAACATTAAAGGACTCGGTAATTCCAACACCAAAACACGACACCGGGTCAATGTTTCTCTGCATTCCCGAATTAATGGGTTTTCAACTCGCTTGGAGGCACTCGTCTTGCCTCAAATCGTCGCACCACAACCATCACAATTTGCCAACACTGACGATTGGTCACTACCAAAAAACCTGACATTAGCTGATCCAGCATTTAATAAACCCGATATAATCGACATATTGCTAGGTGCAGAACACTATCTCCAATTGCTCGCAATTGGGCAAATAAAACTATCTCCACACCTTCCGACTTTACAGAACACAGTCTTGGGCTGGATTGTAGCAGGAAAAATAGATAATAAACCTTCAACAGAAGCATTTTCTGGAATATGCACCGAAGATGAAGGCCTCGAAGCCTCCATCGCTCGACTTTGGGAATTAGATGAAATCAAATCAACTACAAAACCACTATCAGTAGCCGAGAAACAATGTGAAGAGCATTTTGCCCAAAACACAACAAGAAACAATCAAAACCAGTTTGTCGTCCGAATACCATTTCATCAACACCCGAATATTCTAGGCGACTCACATGGAATTGCTCTTAACCGATTTTTCGCTCTCGAACGACGTCTGCAAAGGAACGCGGAACTGAAGGCCAAATACATTCAATTTATGGACGAATATGAATCTATGGGGCACATGACAAAATGGGAACCAAAAACCAAGGTCTCCCCAAGCTACTACATCCCACATCATTGCATATTGAGGCCTGAAAGTTCAACTACAAAGCTCAGGGTAGTCTTTGATGCATCAGCCAAAACCTCATCAGGACACTCTTTAAATGATCTGATGTTCACGGGACCAACACTACAAAGCGACCTATTCTCGATACTCCTGAGGTTTCGAATGCCAAGATTCGTCTTCACCACCGACGTAAAAAAAATGTATCGACAAATATTAGTTGCTCCCGAAGATCGTCAACTTCAGTTAATAATTTGGAGAAGGGACCCCACAAATCCCATTAACTACTTTCAACTCAACACAGTTACATACGGCACCAGAGCTGCTCCCTACTTAGCAACAAAATGTCTAGAGCAGTTGGCTACAGAAAACGAGACACGTTATCCCCTGGCTTCCAAGTTTCTCAAAGAAAATTTTTACGTGGATGATGGCCTGGGTGGTTTTGATAGCATAATAACCGCACTCGATGTACAACAACAGTTAGTGCAAATTCTAAAGGATGGTGGCTTCACATTACGCAAATGGTGCGCTAATCATCCTAAATTGCTCCACAATATACCACAAGACTACAAGGAAGTGGATTTAGACTTCGAAAGCACCAAGGTCGACTCGATAAAAACGTTAGGTCTTATCTGGCTACCGAAAAATGATAATTTAGGAATCAAGGTAAACGTTGAGAACATCAAGAGAATTACCAAACGCACCGTCACTTCAGATCTTGCGAGAATTTTTGACCCATTAGGCCTCTTGTCACCAGTTGCCGTCACTGCTAAGATATTCATCCAAGAATTGTGGGCCCTAAAACTCGATTGGGATCAAGCACTCCCTGAACACTTGTACACAAAATGGACGAACTTCCGCACAGAACTGGATGAACTAAAAACATTGCAGCTATCAAGACACATCTTTAATGGAAAAATCCCTGAATCCGTCCAACTACATATTTTTACTGATGCATCAGAAAAGGCGTATGGAGCAGCGGCTTACATTCGATCCACGACAAAAAACAGTTCAACTATAACACAATTACTATGCGCAAAATCCCGGATTGCTCCACTCAAAATTCAAACAATACCTTGACTGGAGCTGTGCGCTGTGGCATTAGGAGCACAGTTAGCCGCCAGAATCATAGCAGACCTTCAACTAACATGCAAGGTTTGGTTTTGGACGGACTCAGAAATTGTATTATCCTGGATAAACTCACCAGCATCACTTAACACCTTTGTAGCAAATCGAGTGTCAAGCATCTTACAAACAACACAAGCAAACCAATGGCGACATGTCGGCACAAAATTAAATCCCGCAGACATCTTATCACGAGGAATTGCACCCAGGCGCCTCAAAGACTGTTCTTTCTGGTTTTATGGCCCACTATTTCTACATGGCCAAGAATTAGCATGGCCCCCCACATATAATCCAAGCCATGCCATTCCAACTGACCTAGAGAGAAAGGTAAAAATATCACTAACAGTGACGTCAACGGAACCAGAACTCATATACAAAATAAATCACAGGAATTCATTCTGGCGTCTCCAAAATATCGTTGGATACGTTCTATGCATTATCAACCAAGCCAAATGCAAAAAGCCCTCAAGACAGAGTCTAAAATCATTAACAACAACTGAGTTAAACAACGCTCTAAAGTTAATCATAAAACAAATGCAAGAGGCAGATTTCAAACAAGAAATTCAGCAGCTTACAAAATACAAAGAGTTACGCGGAACAAATAACCTAAGTAATCTATCACCGTTTTTAGACACAGATGGTTTAATCCGCGTTGGAGGCCGACTCGAAGCATCACCACTTCAATACGACTCCAAGCATCAATTCCTGCTTCCATACAATGATCCAATCGCAAAGCTAATCTTTGAAATGATTCACAAGGACAACAAACACTGTGGGTCACAAACGCTCCTGGGAATAGTCAGACAAAGATTTTGGCCTATCAAAGGAAAAATCATGTCTAGAGCCACAGTGCATCGATGCACGATATGCAGCAGAGCCAAACCAGCGTTATTTCACCAAATAATGGGCAACCTACCATCAACACGCGTCACACCAGCACGAGCCTTTATTAACACCGGAGTTGATTACTGTGGCCCGATCACTGTGCATTATAAACTTCGGGGAAAACGACCTCACAAGGCCTACATTGCTGTATTTTGCTGCTTTGCTACAAAGGCAGTACACCTAGAACTTGTGAGCGACCTCACAACTGAAGGTTTAATAGGTGCACTCAAACGGTTCATATCCCGCCGTGGTCATTGCCAAAACTTATATTGCGACAATGCAACAAATTTCGTCGGCGCAAAAAATAAATTGCCAGAACTTTCCACAGTAATACACTCATCAGATGCACAGGCGACTATTCTGAATGCATGCGACAAAAAGGGTATCCAATTCAATTTCATTCCACCAAGAGCACCACACTTTGGTGGTCTCTGGGAGGCAGCCGTGAAATCAGCAAAGTACCTATTGGTAAGAACATTGGGAAATGCGTCTCTAACATACGAAGAGCTTGAAACTATAGTTATAGAAATCGAGGCAATACTGAATTCCAGGCCGATTTCACCAATGTCGAACGACGCGAACGATATAGGCGCACTTACTCCGGGACATTTTCTGATAGGCGAACCACTAACAGCTCAAATTGATGCTCATGCTAAGACCACACACTTTAAGCTGGAGAAGCGATGGAAACTAGTTTCTCATCTCAAGCATGACTTTTGGAAAAGATGGTCACGAGACTACCTAAATGAATTACAATACCGAAACAAATGGCGAGAACAATCAAAAAATCTTAACCCAGGAGCAATCGTACTTATCAAAGAAGATAACGTTCCAGTAATGAAATGGCCCTTGGGTCGCGTTATAAAAACATATAAAGGAACCGACGGGGCGGTAAGAGTAGCAGATGTTAAGACCGCTTCAAGCACCCTTAAACGAGCAGTTCAATATCTAGCCCCACTCCCTCAGATCAACGAAGAAACCGAAAAGGGACAACTACCTCTCCCACAATCCTCAGAATCCAACGATTCTCATGAACTATCAGCAGAAATTCAATCATCAGAACAGTCATCGAATACAAATCCACCCGCTAAAAAACAGCGGACCTCGACCAGCTCAGTTACGACTACACTACTCACAATCCTACTAGTACTTCCGCTTGTGTCCACAGATAAAATCATAACGACACAATTTGACCCAAATATTGGCTTATACTTCGAAGGTATCACCAATACCCGAATATCACGATCAGAATGGAACATAATTTCCTACTACAATGTAAACCCATATTGGAAAGAAATAGCCTACTTTATGAATGAATCAACGACATTAAACCACTTATGCGACCACCTCATTCCAAGGACACCTTGCTTGAGCTTTCTCCAAACAATTGATCACAGCCTAACAGGACTAAAGGACAAAAATCTCTTGCTAAAGAACAGAAGTAAACGTGGCGCTATTAACGTTGTCGGCAATATTGCTAATTCACTATTCGGCGTCTTAGATTCCAATTACGCTGAACAAATGTCAAAAACCATTATTGCAGTAAACGAAAATGAAAACCATCTAAAACAACTCCTCATGAATCAAACATCAATTGTTGACGCAACTCTAAACGTGATCAAACAGGGCGAAAGAAATATCAAACAAAGTTTCGACAGCATAGATAATCAATTAACGGAACTTAAATCCAAAATAAATGATGGGGAAAAAGAACAGTATCAAGCAAGTCTCTTCCGAATATTTATGTTACGATCCGCTCAACTTACGTTAATATCAGCAAGGTTACACCGAATTCAGTCAGAAATTATAGCAGCATTAACCGATTCACACCATGGAAAAATCAATCCAACACTTCTTTCACCGTCCCAACTTGAAGCCGAGCTAGCGCAAGTAAGAAGTCATCTTCCAACATCTCTAGAACTACCAGTGGGAGGTGATAACATTCTACAACTGTACAAAGTGATGAGCGTCAAGGGAGGTGTAATAAAAGATCACGTTATATTCCATATATCTATCCCATTAACTGACCCTGAACCATTCGAACTTCTGAAACCGCACCCGATTCCAGTATTAATAAATGGTACAATGTTTGCTATAAAACCATGCGGCAATTTCCTGGCCATAAATGCTCATAGGGATCAATATTTCATCCTAACGGAAATCCAGCGGGCCACATGTGCAGTCACTAGCGAGAACGAAATCTTGTGTCAACACATACAATCAAATTTTAATGCAAACGCAGATAAATGCCTATGTGAACTTTCGCTTCTCAGCTACCATATCCATAAGAGATGCAACATTGTTCCTGTTGCAGACAATACATCACTTACACAGTTAGAACACAACAACCAGTGGTTATACACATTTCTGCAGCCTTCTCGAATAAGCGCCGTATGTGGACAAGAAAAATCACAGCTAGCCTTGAAAGGATCTGGCATCTTAAAAATATCACCAGATTGTACTCTCAAGTTTGGATCAATAATCATCAAAGGTCATCAAACTGTCTCCACATCATTTCAGACATCATACACAGTAACGAGTAACATCAGTGACATCACTTATCCAGATAAGAGGCAAGATGAAATAACTCACATCAAGATCTATGCTGACCAAATAAAGAACATCTCCGAAATACAGCACAATTTACATCAAATAATCAGCTCGAAGTTTCCATCACAACTCAAGGCCATACAATATCACCACGGAACCATTGCCTATATCGCTCTAGTTCTCGCTATTATCATCTGTATAAAGGTTGCCTGGCAAAGAAAACGTTGTACAAAAATCAAAATAAACCAACAGTCCCCATATCCAGCAGTGCGCCAGCACATTCCAGAATTTGACGGATCAACAGTTTAAGTTGTGTCCCAATAATTTAGGGTTATCGAAAAAAAAAAATTGTTGAGCATAACTCAACGGCGGGGAGTATGTTCAATTCTTCACAAAGAATTGCGTTTATTTGTACGTCAGTATGAATTTCGTTTATTTGTACGTCAGTACATTTGCTAAAGTAACAAACATACTTACATACATCTGAAACTATGAAAATAACCCTGAATTATTGGTTTCCATTACTACATAAGCTGGGTTAATAAGCTTGAAATACAGTCAGCAATTCTTTTGTTCATATGTACAAACATATTGACATACATACAAAGTTATGATCACATTTAAACAATTGTCGCTGACTGCATTTCTGGGGTTTGTTAACTTTGTTGCTTATGCTAAATTGCATATTTTATTTATTTTAATTTTATTTTATTCAAACAATTGTCGCTGACTGCATTTCTGGGGTTTGTTAACTTTGTTGCTTACGCTAAATTGCATATTTTATTTATTTTAATTTTATTTTATTCAAACAATTATTGCTGACTGCATGTCTGGGGTTTGCCAACTTTGTTACTTATGCTAAGTCGCATATTTTATTTTACTTTTATTTTCTGTTATTTATGATTTAATTAGTATATAAGCTTGAACCTTTTTATAAATGAAAGAGAGATAACAAACCAACAGAACAAGGTTTTTCTTTCAAAACCATATAACCAAGTTCAAGTGCTTGTGTTATGATATAGAATTGTCTTGGTGTTGCTGCCTAGACAAGCCCCTAAACAATAACATTTTCCCTGTAACCAAGTTCAAGTGCTTGTGTTATAATACAGAATTGTCTTGGTGATATTGCCTAGACAAACTCCTTAATATAACATTTTACCAGGTTGAACAAATTAGTACAACCCTATCCAAAAAAACAAGGATAAAAACAGTAGTTTTTTTTCACTTACTTCATTTATTATTTAATTTTTCATTTCTGCTTTACATTTCAAACTTTATCTTATTTTATTTCTTCTTATTCTAAAGCTACTTTTGCCTTCACTGTTGTTTTCTAAAAAACTGCCTGTTGTCTTTCCAGCGACAATCATATTATATCTTTTGTTTGTTTCATTTATTGCACGCGCAGCCTCCGATTGCAACACAAAAATGTGTGAAACCAAAAGTATTTATTTTGCAGACATATCGTCAGCACAATAAATGGAACGTTTCATGAATCTCGCAATAAAACAAAATTATTTATTTCGCAAACGCATATTGTCAGCAGTTCTTTAAAATATTTTATTTGCTTAAAATTATTAAATCAGGAATGTAAAGTAATGAAAACTTTATGCCTTAACTCATATATATATATATATATATTCTCGTACCATGGGTAGTCAGAAGCCCATAGAATCACAGATTCCAGCTGACTTCTTGGGTACGGCTCTTAAGTGGGAGTATCGTGGTGGTTGTGGTTTAAACCCAAATCGTGGGAAGAGCACAGCTCGATGTGGAGTTGCATTGACCCTTAGAACAGCAGAGGTGTGTAAGGTAGGCCTCGACTCCCCACCAAGGAGTGGGATTTGTTGCCCAAATGCACATATCTTGAATTGGTACCGGAGTGCAGTTTTACTACACAATGGGGGCGGTGGTCGGCGCATATTCTGATTCAGTGTTAAGAGCACCGTAAGTAGACCATCTCACTTTCCATTTTTTTTTCGAAATTCCTTCATGAACATCGATTTTCTTAATCTACTCTAAACACCAAGAATTTTGGTGTATAACACTTAAATATTAACGAATGGGAAGTGGTCTCTCAAATCGTTTTTTCATTTATTTAGGCAAAATGCATTTTTCCCAAAAAAATGAAAAAATCTTGCTTTAGTAATGTGCCTCTATCTCAAATAGTTCTTAAGGGATTTAAACCAAATAACACGCATTAGAAAGCTTATTAAATTTCCTCAATGTTTCTTAAAGCAACATTGTCATTTGGTTCGACGGTTTTTTATTCATAGCATTACAAATTCAGATTTTAAAATACGAACTTATAATTTTTTTTTTCATTTTTGCTTACCTTTTCTTATATAAAAATTGAACGAGGCAAAATTTTTATACTCTGTAAATGCAGTATGGTAGGAAATTTTAAAATAAAGATTTTGGTGTAAATAACAGTAGAATTCTGTTAAGAAAAACTGCAGTTTTAGTTGAAATTATAAAATCACTAAAGTTTTTTCTTTTTTAAAATTTGCTAAAATTGTACTTTTGTTGCAGTTTGGATGCGTTTTGTGAGAATGCTCGATGAATTGAATCAAATCATTTTGCTCACTGTTTTCCATCACTAGTGCGTTGTTGACGGTTTTTAGAAGGCCAATTGCGAGCTCAGCAGGGTCGTTAACTACCGTTAAGTTTATTGCAAACTGTTCAATTTTTTGAAAATTTTCATTTTCGCGCCAACAGGAAGATGGACTTTGAATAAAGTCATAATTGATTCCAATAATATCGAAAAACATTTTTGTGTTCTCTGACACCAGGTCAACGATTTTGAGGTCAGCTTCTTTGAAAAAACACTTTAACGAAACGAATTTTGCTGGTCCCTTGGACTATGTAAAGCGGATGCCATTTCGTCCAACGTATTTAGTGAATGTCTTGGATCAAAAAAAGATAAGTCAATCGCTATTTCACTTAAATACCATAAGTGGCGTGACATTATTTCCAAAGCAGCCTCCGCCACAGAAAAATTTATTTTGCTATATTGCTGGATTTGTTGTATCAAAAAAATATCGTTTGAAGCGGCATGTGTTGCTAACGTGCACTTAAACCAATGCTCAACTTCAGTTTTGATGATAAAAATATTGAACTCAGTGAGACCACGCAACTCATCATCTAAATTAAAAAAAAAAATTTATTTTATTTTCGATGCTTGTAAAATATTTTTAATGTACCCATCAGTTTAATTTAGTTTCGAGATGCAAAAATTTTGAGGCTGTAAATACCGCGAGACATAAATCTAGCACGTTGCAATGCTCCAGGAAGGCGAAGTTTGATTGGTTTATTTTTGAAAGTTGTTTCACCTTGTTTCTTTATCGATGCAAGAGGCTATTCTTGAATTGCTGATGCCAGGCTCAATTTTTAAAAGATCTAGCGAGTTCCATTGCGATTTAAATTTCACGAAAAGACTTATGTCTGGTGACGTGCTTTTTTCTTTCATTGCCGAGCAATATACGCCTGACAATAATACTTCTAGAACGTGATGTCTGCAAGCAAGGGTTAGTATTTTTCCCCCGAACATATCGCGCAATTTTTTTCACGTTCCTGATTTTTCGCCTGTATTAACACTTGCTGTGTCAAAGCATATTCCTTTAATAGAAGGTTCAATTTCCCAATCATCAATGGTTTTTGTAATTGCCTGAAATTGTTCTTCTGCAGTGCCCTTTTTAATGTCGATTTGTAAGTAGCATTGCAAGCTTATCAATTTTACCATCGACGCCATGCAATTTTGGTAGAATTTTCCCATCCCAATGCAAACAAAGAAGGCATCGGCCAACTTTGCGCAAAATGTGTTTTTCACATTATCCCGGATGTGACCTCGCATCGATCTACGTTGTCTATGAATTGTTGCTCGTGAAACCGCAACATCTTTCGGATCTATATCTAAATAGTGCGCAGTTGACAAAATTACATTTGCTGCTTTGAAGCTGGTCAACCCGGCATGGTCTACGCTTGCAACAAGTTGCGGTGTTATTTTGCGTTTGATTTTCGCTGAGGCCTTGGACGATTATACTCCAAATCTTCTTCGCTGAATGAATCACCAGACAATAAATTATCATCAATAGCTAATGCCTGAATTTTGGCTTTTTTTTAATTAACAGTCCTATCAGCTGGTAACACACTTTTGGTCTTGCATACGACAAAATTAGAATCTATCCGCTTTATAAAATCCACTTTACGTTTCGACTCTTTATCATTTTTCCGATTTATGTTGGCTTTTACTTTTGTGTAAGCTGTATGCAATGTTTTTAGCTTTCTTGAAACATAATTCTTATTATGGAAATTTGAATCTTTACTATTCGTAATAGCCAGATGTCAAGAATTTCACGCGCAACAGTGAGAAACGCATCACTTTTAAATTTCTTGTCTTTTACTATTTAATTAAGCAGTCTACCAAGCGCATCCCTTCCTGTGGGGATTTTACGTCTGGACAAGAAACTGTTTGGAACTAAGAGAAAAATTTCCGGTAACCAAATAACTCACCACATTGGCTTGAAAATACAAACGCACTACCCAAGGCTGAAATTTATTGTCTTTGATTGGAGACATCTTTTAAATCGAAATGCAATTTATAACAAAAATCTTAAAACAAACAGTTGAAAGCTTTATGATAATTCACAAATATATTTCTGTGCAGTGAAGTTAGCTGCGATTAATTTTCATTCTTAGGCTAGTTTGACAACAACACACTTGTGGTGGAAAACAGTGAGCAAAATAATTTGATTCAAGTCATCGAGCATTTTCACAAAACGCATCGAAACTGCAACAAAAGAACAATTTTAGCAAATTTTAAAAAATAAAAAACTTTAGTCATTTTATAATTTCAACTAAAACTGCAGTTTTTCTTAACAGAATTCTACTGTTATTTACACCAAAATCTTTATTTTAAAATCTCCTACCATACTGCATTTACAGAGTATAAAAATTTTGCCTCGTTCAATATTTATATAAGAAAAGATAAGCAAAAATGAAAAAAAAATTTAAGTTCGTATTTTAAAATCTTAATTTGTAATGCTATGAATAAAAAACCATCGAACAAAATGACAATGTTGCTTTAAGAACCATTTAGGAAATTTAATAGGCTTTCCAATGCGTGTAACTTGGTTCAAATCCCTTAAGAACTGCTTGAGTTAGAGGCAAATTACTAAAGCAAGATTTTTCATTTTTTGGGAAAAAAGCAAGGTTCAGAAAATACACACATGAAACACACAAGGTTCTGTTCAAAAGCAGCCAACACATATCTTTATTTTGATATCAATTATGTGCGTTTCTAAATTTTCTACGGTGCCCTACACAATCATGACTGTGTTCGTTTTATTATTTCGTTATTTACACGAACATTTTTGTATCACATACTTTATGTTTCGATCACACATAAACCACACATATTGGAGTGTTGCTTTATTTGAAGTTCGTGTTCTGGTACGTGTACTGAAAAAAAAAAACAGAACATGTACAATGTTCTGGCCCGTGTACTAAGAAAAAAAAGAACATGTACAATAAACAGGTTCGAGTTCAGTTATATCTTAAGTCGTGTTTGGGCTCGTGTACTAAGAAAAAATAGAACATGTACAATAAACAGGTTCGAGTTCAGTTATATTTTAAGTCATGTTCTGGCTCGTGTACTAAGAAAAAATAGAACATGTACAATAAACAGGTTCGAGTTCAGTTATATTTTAAATTCGTGTTCTGGCTCGTGTACTGCAAAAAATTGAAACATCAACTCGCGATCTAATACACCCCGATAAAAACGACGACAATTGTTTCAACCAAATTTATTAAAATTTTATTGACCTTTTTTATGACTTACGTTGCAAATTATTTACAAATGTCAAATATTTTAAAATTTTATTGGTCATTTTTTTGTGATTTACGTTGACATTATTTACAATTGTTTTTATTGACTGGTTTTTATTTTAATAAAAGATGGTAATAAAATACTTAAGACACAAAAACTGCACACTGCACTTAAATCTTTCTTGCAGGTTTCAATCAGACATGTATATTTTTTCGTTTCGCTATTAAAAGTTGCGTATTTTTTATAGCAAAACTTATTTCTGTTATTGCATTCCAATTTTTTTAATTTTCACAAAATATTTACAATTTACACAACAACACAGTACACTTGTAGATCACGATCCAATGAAAACTGATCCACTTTTAATGAATAAATGACGCACGCACTCGCTATTTTTTTGCAAAATCAATTGCGTGAAATCGTAACACTTGCAAGCAATTGCAACGTAAGTCATAAAAAAGGGACAATAAAATATGAAAATATTTTTTTTGGGTTTTTTTTTATTGACACTCATCTAGTTTTTACGCAAAAAATCCCAAAAAATCATTGAGAAAAGGATTGTGCATTGACACATTGGTTCGCAAATTAAGGGTGGGTGATTGTGTTTTTTATGATGCAAAATTTGTTTGTGTCTAAAGTTATTTGTACCAAAAAAAAAAAAATGTTTGCAAAAGATCCTAACAACCAACAAGTGTGTCTTTTATGCCGCAAAATTAGGGTTTTCGTCTAATTGGTTGCGAAAATAGGGGTGGGTAATGCAAAAAAACCTAACAACCAACAAGTGTAACTTTTATGATGCTAAATAGTTTTTGTGTCTTAAGTATTTTATTACCATATTTTATTAAAATAAAAACCAGTCAATAAAAACAATTGTAAATAATTTCAACGTAAATCACAAAAAAAATGGCCAATAAAATTTTAAAATATTTGACAATTGTAAACAATTTGCAACGTAAGTCATAAAAAAGGGGTCAATAAAATTTTAATAAATTTGGTTGAAACAATTGTCGTCGTTTTTATCGGGGTGTATCAGATCTCGAATTGATGTTTAAATTTTTCGCAGTACACGAGCCAGAACACGAATTTAAAATATAACTGAACTCGAACCTGTTTATTGTATATGTTCTATTTTTTCTTAGTACACGAGCCAGAACATGTCTTAAAATATAACTGAACTCGAACCTGTTTATTGTACATGTTCTATTTTTTCTTAGTACACGACCCAGAACACGACTTAAAATATAACTGAACTCGAACCTGCTTATTGTACATGTTCTGTTTTTTCTTAGTACACGACCCAGAACACGACTTAAAATATAACTGAACTCGAACCTGTTTATTCTACATGTTCTGTTTTTTTTTTTTTTTTTTCAGTACACGTACCAGAACACGAACTTCAAATAAAGCAACACTCAAATCTGTGTGGTTTATGTGTGATCGAAACAAAAAGTACGTGATAGAAAAATGTTCGTGTAAATAACGAAATATTAAAACGAACACAAGTCATGATTGTGTTTGGCACCGAAGAAAATTTAAAAACAAACATAATTGATATGAAAATAAAAATATGTGTGTGTTGGTCTAAGTTATGTTTGTTTACATATATGTACGAGTTTTTTATTCAGTGTGTGTTTTTTTCTGAACTCTGGAAAAAAAGGCATTTTGCCTAAAAAATGAAAACACGATTTGAGAGACCACTACCCGTTCATTAATATTTAAGTGTTATACACCAAAATTCTTGGTTTTTAGAGTAGATTAAGCAAATCGATGTTCATGAAGGAATTTCGAAAAAATTATAAAAACTGAGACGGTCTAACCGTGAGGTTATGTCAACAAGACAGGTACTCACGTAAACCACAAGAGACTTCTGTCAACACGCATATTGGCCTTTTTCAATTCACTAGGCTAGTATTCGGACTTAAGACAGCGCCTCAAATTTTTTGTTCTATAATTGACCGAATTTTACATGGTATTGAAAACGTACAAGTGCATTTTGATGACATTTTGATATGTGGGAAATCTGAGGCTGATTGTAAAAGCAAGTTAACTAAAGTCTCGGATAGGTTATTGCAATATAATGTTAAAATAAATCTAGACAAATGTGAATTTCTTAAGAAAGAAATTGATTATTTGAGTTACAGAGATAATGAAACTGGCATAACACAAAGTGCACAAAAAGTTGATGCCGTTGTCTGTGCTCCTGAGCCATCTAATAAAACTCAATTAAAGTCATATCTGGGAATGAGAAATTACTATAATATATGTATTCCTTACTTGTCAAGTGAACTTCAGTGTTTGTATGATTTAACAAACGAAAATGTATCGTGGATATGGAAAAAACAACACAGTGAGTGTTTTCAACGTAGTATAAGGTTAGTGAATATTATTAATATACACTATGATCCTAAAAAGTTAATTATTATATCGGCAGATGCTAGTCCATATGGTATGGTGTAGGTCGTTAAGGGTGGTGACTGAATATTTAAAGTGCAGTTAGATAAGGCTGGTAAGAACCGAGCCAGTCTTATGATGAATTTTCTCAAGTGCTTTCCTCAAAGCAGTACTCGTGTGCACACGAGATGCACTTTTTGGAAGAAGGGATAGAGTTGCACTTTGGCAGATTACTGCCAGTAGATTGCACTTTGGCAGAGTTTGCCAGTAAAACCCTACACTTACAAGGTTGTGTATATTGATTGATTTTTATTCAATAGATTTCGGTCTTTTATATGCTAGTAACAACTCTTACTAAATGCATATTACAATTTGTTTTTCTTTCATATTGATTTTTGAATTTTGGACATAACTAGCCAATCAGCATGCATTCAAAAATCAGTTTCAGATTTTCCCCTCAATGAGTGAAATTGAGTGACATTCTTATTTGAGTATGAGTCATGTGTCATTGGCATAGTTTGAATTCTTACATATTTGTCACTTTGGTTTCAAGTGGAATTCAATTACTCTACAATTACAGCACAATAATTTATTATTTAGAAATATGACTCTTTACTAAAGGTTCGTGTACTCTTTGGAATGCAAGAAAAGAAATGCATAATGTAAACAAAATATACAAAATAAAATATACAAATAAAAATATGTGTGTAACATTACTACAAATAAAATAAACAAATGAATACATCACCACAAATAAAGTAAATAAATGAATATGTGTGTGTAACATCACCACACCCATACCCCTAAGATGAAATTTATGGGTTTTTTTTTTTTAAATTATGAATTTCATTCGCTAAAATAATTTTTTTTTTGTCTTTTTTTTTGTTACTCTCTTAAAATTAGTGGCCATTTCAAATTTTGTTTTTGTTATAATAATATTATATAAAATGTAATAAGTAATTTCTATATCTAGTTATTAACAATATAATTAGTTTACTATATGATTTTGTGTGTAGTGATTAACAATTTATACAATTTTACATTTTTATTTACGTTTATATAATTTTAAGGTATTATTATGATATGATTTCATGTTTCCTTTTACATCTAATATTGAATTTCCATTTTCAGTATTTATAATTTCATATGGACCATGTGTAGGACAAGTATTTTTTCTCCTATTCTCATATTTTACAAACACTAAATCTCCTATTTTAAAATTGCTAATATTAGTGTAAATATCATATTGTATTTTTCTTTTTTCTTTTGTTATTTTAATTAATTTTTAAGCTCTATCTAATGCCGATGCTATTCTAGCTTTGAACTCATTTGCATAATTGTCTTGATTATAAATTGGTTTGTTATCTGTAATTTTGTCTATGAGCAGTCTCGCTAATTTACCAAATACTAACTCAAAAGGTGTGTATCCTGTATCCACGTGTGGAGTTGTGTTATATGCAAATAACTCTATGAATTCTTTCTAAAGAACCTATTGTTTGATGGTGATAGGGAGTGGAAAATTTCTGTTCTATTTTTAACATGTCGCATATTTCATTTAATAATTGGTTAGCAAATTCTGTACCTCTGTCAGATTTCAAGATCTTAAAAGTATGCATTTTTCTACTAAAACTTGAGCAATGCTCTTAGCTTCCTTTGTTTCTATAGGATAAGCTGTAACATGTTTGCTTCAATCGCATTGTTACGTGAGAATATACCTATAATTATTGGATAACTTAAGTGGACCCATTGTATCGATAGAAACTATTTCAAAAGTATTGTCTGGCGTGTAAGTAATTCGCATTCTTTCTTTTATTTTCCTATTTTGCTTATTTTTTAAGCATGAGTCACAATTATTAATGTATTTCTTAATCATCTTGTTCATATTCTTCCATATGTATCTCTGTTTTAATCTTAACATGGTTTTTCTGATTCCTTGATGTCCTCCAATTGGACTATCATGATATTCTTTAACTAAATTTAATTGTATTTCTTTATTTACTATTCTTTGCAAAGGCTTATATAACATAATATTCAAATAAAGATTTTTTAATCTTTTCAACATTTTATTATAAATAGACGTGTAGGTTTCCTTAAACCTTTTCATTGACACGTGTTCAAATATTTCATTATCTACTAATAATGCGAGGTCTCGGATCCGATTTTTATTCATGTAAGTAATTAATTTCTCCATTATTATGTCTAGACATGTGGGATTATCGTTAAAACCTATGATAAAATCATCTTGAACTTTACTAATTTGACCGAATTCCAACTTCAGAGAAAACATCATTTTGTGCACATTGTTGACATCTGCAATGGACATACATTCCCATATATAAATATCTTTGGTACTGTCAGTAATTTCAGGAATTAAGTTTTGCCTTGCTTGCATACTTCTTGTGATGGGTAGTAATTTCTTGCTAAGTGACTCTTCATTACATGTTGGAATCATTGTTTTTAAAATATCAGAATTAATTTGAATTCTCGATAAGGCATCTGCATTAGTATTCATGCTGCTTTTTTGTAATCTATATCAAAATCGTAATCACATAAATCTAATCTAATTCTTGTCAGTTTAGAAGATGGGTTTTTATGTGAAAATAGCGAAACGAGTGGTCTATGATCTGTTACTACTGTAAATTTTCTACCGTACAGGTATGGTCTGAAAAAATTTATGGACCAATGAAATCCATTACGGATTACGGATTTGTTTAAATCGTGTTTTTGAAGAGATTAACTTGCGTATGATATTGGTAAATCGTTACCATTGTTATCTTGCGAAAGTACTGCTCCTAATGCATAATTTGATGCATCAGTGGTAAGCACAAATGTCTTTGAAAAATCCGGATATTGCAAAACAGGTGGGTTAATTAACTTCAATTTTAGAGTTTCAAATGATTTTTGGCATTCGTCAGACCAGACGATATTTGACCTTTCTTTAACAGATTATTTAAACATTTAGTTAAATCTGCAAAATGAGGTATAAATCTTCTATAGTAATTACAAAATGCCACAAATCGTCGAACTTCATCCGCATCTTTTGGTACGGGATAATTTTCAATTGCTTTATGTTTTGCAGGATCGGTTCTACTGCCGTCTTTGGTTACTAAGTGTCCTAAATAAACGACTTCAGATATCAAAAATACACATTTACTCGCGTTTAGTTTTAGATTATATTTTCTTAATCTTTCAAAAACATTAATTAGGTTTTCATTATGATGTTTTAAACTACATCCGAAAATAATGATGTCATCTACGTAAAGAAAAGCTTTGCTATCTAAACCTGAAGGTGTGATCATCAACATTCGCTGGAAACTATTCGATGAAATTTTCAATCCAAAAGGTAATCTTTTAAATTGATAGTGGCCATCTGATGTTGAGAATGCAGTATGATGTCTAGAATTTTCATCTAACGTTATTTGATGAAAAGAGCTAGTCATATCCAAAGTTGAAAAATATTTCGCTCTACCCAGTTTGTCTAGTACATCTTCTAATTTTGTTAATGGAAGTTTATCATATACTAATTTTTTGTTGAGTTGTCTGAAATCAACTACAAGTCGCCATTTCTTTTTGTCTCTATCGTTCTTCTTTGGAACAACAAGCAATGGTGAGTTGTAGGCACTAGTAGAATTTTCTATTATATCGTCATCAAACAGTTTTTTAACCTGTTGATTAATTTCCTCGATCTGTGTCTGTGGCAAACGATAATTTTTTATATACACAGGTGTTTTATCTGATACAGACATATGTTGAGTATAAAAATTATTAGCTGATAGCTTTTCTCTTTCCAAATGAAAAATGTCAGAATATTCTTCAATTATTTCATTTAGTAAATTCTTAGCAGAATTATCAATACTATCAATACTCAATGTGTCTAATAATTTCTCAAATCGTTTTCTATCTTTATTAGTAAAATTCTGTTTATTTCTACTTACACAAATATAATTAGATGTTGGCTCAACGTTGAATTCAATATTTCTAAGTTTTATGTCTTTATCAGTTGATTAAGTATTTTGACGTGAGCAATTCCCTCTTTTGGAATGATGCAATTACTTAGAAATACTCCTTCCTCTAATTGTTCGTTTACAATCAAACTGTCTTCCGTTAAATTTATGTTCATTTGATGTATGACTTCGCTTCGTTTGGGTATTGTTATGAAAAAACTCTTAAGATTTTTGATTTCATAGGTATGGTACATTCTTTATTCTCAATAACAAAAGTTATAGTAAAAGTTTCATAATCTATTTTAGCTAATAGTTTGTTTAAAATATAGCGACCTATATTCCTATCTGTTCTAATTGGAAAATCGGCTTCTATTATTTGGAATTTGTGTAAAATACTTTTATGAAATATGCTAAAATTCATAACAAGTGTACCTAACGAGGTAATGGATTCATTTGAAATGCCTGACAACGTACAACAATTGTTTTCGTCAATTGTTTCATTTATATTAAGAACATTCTTTTTGCATAAAGATATGTCAGCGCCAGGGTCCACTAGGAAACTTAAAAATTTGTTAGCTAATTTATATTTTAATTCTATATAATTTGTAATTTTACTTGTAACATTAAATATTTTCTGCCTATTATATCCGGAAGGTTCATTAAATTGTTCGCTTGAGTCCCTTCCGGACTCTGGGAGTTTTTCTGTACCATGTGTATATTACGTGAACTATTATTATTTCTCCGATTTTGGTTATTATTCCGATTTTGGCTATACGAGTTGTTATTGCCATTATTGTTGTTATTTCTATTCGAAATATTATTGTAATAGTTATTCCTACTTGAATTGTAGTTGTTTCTGTGTGAATTGTTTACATTTCAATTATGATTAATATTGTTCCTGTTAGGATTATTGTTGTTCGAATAATTATTGTTTGAGTTTCTATTGGAATTGTGGTAATTTCTACCCGTATATTGTTTTGCATGTTATAATTGGAGTTGTTATTTCCTTGATTATTTCTTCTATTCGGACTGTTTCTATTTCTATTAAAGAACATAAATTGGTTTTCAACTGACTTTCTACATTTAAGGCTAGGGTTATTCCTTCATTTAGCATTTTTGGTTGTGCAGCAAAAATGGTACTTATATACTTTTCATTCAAACCTTGTTTGAATATGTTAAGTGAATATAAATAGTTCATTTATTTTTTTCACATTGGATATTTCCGTTTCATTTTTTAATTTCAACTCTTGTACTTAAACTTCGTTTAGTCGTCAATTAATTTTAAAATTTTATCACTATAGGTGCTTATCGAATCATTTCGTTGTTGAAATCTAGAAAGTAAGTTTTGTATTTTAGTCATTGTTCGATTACTCTTATATCTATTCGTGAGTAAAGTTTTTAAAGAATTGAAATCTGTTAATGGGGTGGAACCAATTCCTGTTCTAACCGTTAAACTACATTTTACGTTTATTACGAAATTTATCAAGATTAGTTTAGAAGTGTCATTCAAGGTGTCGTGTATTAATTTTATTCTTGTTAAAAATGGTTTAAGTTCTTGAAAATTTCCTTTAAATTCAGGAATTATCTTGAATGCTGTTTCTAAATTGAAAGATGCCATGTTCGTGTTGTTTTCTATTTCTGATTCTAATTCTAATCTTTGTAAGTTTCCTTCTTCTTGTGATTCTATTTCTTCTTCGCTTTCTGTTTGAGGGTCTTCTTTCTCTATTGGCTTTAAAAATTTTGTTATTTCTCTTTCTAATTCTATAAGTGTATTTAGAATTCTTTCCCTGTCTTCTAATTTAGTTTCATTTATTATTTCTTGACTAATTTCCTTGACTATTTGTAATTTCACCTTAATTGTTCTCCGTGTGTATTTTCTATCAGGCTGTTTTCTTAGATTTGTTAATAGTTCTTGTGAAATATTAAATTTGTCCATTTAATGTATAAAGGGTTTTTGTTTTATTCAAAGTAAAAAAAAATTTTTTTTAACATTTGCGACGCAAATTCTGGTTGCCGTCTTAATAGTAAATTTTTTGTAGTGTGCTTGCACTTTGTATAAAATGATCGTAATAAAAATAGAGACTATAGTTAGTATTAAATATAAGTTGTGGTCATCATCTTCAGCTGCTGGAGTGGGTATACGTACAGTTACGTATTTATCTATTATTTGTGTTGTTTTCTTGTTGTCTATTATGTTGTTGGCTTCATACCCTGTCAGCTTAAGTATTATCGATGTTCCGAGCTTCCTCAAGAAATTCGTTTTAGTCCAGTTGTCTTAGTTGTTGATAGAAGTGACGCTTTTGTTCTCCTTTACTGATTGCGATCAACCTTCTCAGTTCTTTTCGCTGTTTATCCGCTCTAGTTTTCTTACCGCCTTATGATCTCATTTTTGTTTTAGTTAGTTCGGGTGGTGGAGGTAGTGGTTTTGAGGTTCGATTCCTATATTCTTCTATGGTGAACGCTCTTGGGCCATAACTTTTGGGTGTCGCTTTGTATATTGGTATATTCTCTGGAATGCCTTCCGGGATGTATTCCTCGTTCACGGATGGTTTGTTATTAATCAGTATTTCATATTTCCTTATTATTTGGTCAATTTCCTCCCTTGACGGGACGTCTTCTAGCGGGGGCAAGGTTTCTATGCTGATGACGGACATTCATGTGTTTGAGGCCTTTATTACGTAATTGATGGTTTACTAGTTCCATGATCTATTTTACAGGATCTATTTTACTAGGATCTATTTTACTAGGATCTATTTTGCTAGGATCGGGTAACAGAAGTTTTTACCAGGATCTAGTTTGCTAGGATTGGGTAACAGAAGTTTTTACCAGGATATAATTTGCTAGGATTGGATAACAGAAGTTTTTACCAGGATCTAATTTGCTAGGATCGGGTAACAGAAGTTTTTACCAGGATCTTATTTGCTAGGATTGCCATATGGTGTAGGTCGTTAGGTGTGCTGACTGAATAATTAAAGTGCAGTTAGATAAGACTGGTAAGGACCGAGCCAGTCTTATGAGGAATTTTCTAAAGTGCTTTCCTCAAAGCAGTGCTCGTGTGCACACTAGATGCACTTTTTGGAAAAAGGGATAGAGTTGCACTGCAGATTACTGCCAGTAGATTGCACTTTGGCAGAGTTTGCCACTAAAACCATATACTTAGAAGGTTGTGAATTAATGCATTTTTATTCAATAGATTTCGGTCTTTTATATGCTTGTAACAATTCTTACTAAAATAAATTTTTAAATTAGTCATCTCTTTTCTATTTATGACATTCCTAATATGCATATTATAATTTGTTTTTCTTTCATATTGATTTTTGAATATTGGACATAACTAGCCAATCAGCATGCATTCAAAAATCAATTTCAGATTTTCCCCTCATTGAGTGAAATTGAGTGACATTCTTATTTGAGTATGAGTCATGTGTCATTGGCATAGTTTGAATTCTTACATATTTGTCACTTTGGTTTCAAGTGGAATTCAATTACTCTACAATTACAGCACAATAATTTATTATTTAGAAATATGACTCTTTACTAAAGGTTCGTGTACTCTTTGGAATGCAAGAAAATAAAAGCATAATGTAAACAAAATATACAAAATAAAATATACAAATAAAAATATGTGTGTAACATTACTACAAATAAAATAAACAAATGAATACATCACAACAAATAAAGTAAATATGTATGTGTAACATCACCGCAATGGAGTTGGGGTGTGTTATCCCACGTTATCGATGGTGTGGAACGTCCAGTAATGTTTGCCTCGAGTACGTTTAGTGCTGCCGAACGCAACTACTCACATTTGCACAGAGAGGCACTTGCTATAATATTTGCTGTGAATAAATTTCATAAATATATATTCGGACTACATTTTACAATTCAAAGCGATCATCAACCACTTCGGACAATTTTTGGTGAAAAGAAAGATGTTTCGGGTGTCGTATGTGTAGCGTATTTTATGAATGTAAACACAACGAAGTGTCCGTAACACCAAATCGATACAACAAACAAACCTACATATACATGCACACGTACATTTGGCTAGCGACAAATAAATAGAACGAAAAGTATCAAGTGGATACTTGGGGTAGGTCAAACGGTTGTTTACAAATGACTCAGTGTGTTTGTTTGACTGAGCGGGTTAATGTACAAAGCAATGAAATCGGATAGAGTTGGTTGATCGATATGTAGAACAACTAGATTTGATTTCATATGCTAACTGTATGGAATACACACTCTAGTGTATTTAACCAGTACAATTCCACTCGTTTATTTGGAATTGTACTCATGTATGAAATATGACTTAAATATTAATAATGAGAAACCACCCTAATTTCTATGATCGCCAGTTACAAATGTACACAGTTAATACATGATTAATAGTATAGAGAAACTATTTGTTATTTTAGAGAGTAGACACTATTATAGAGTGACTTTTAGAAAAGCACTCAATAACTCTATTGTATTCTAATATATAAGCAGGAACATGTTGAATAAAGCAGGGGGAGTTCTAATCGACAGTCTAGAAGAAGAAGTTCTTTCAAGAACTAGTCTTGACCAGACATATCCTTACACTAATAAAATAAAAATAAATAAAGGACTTTTATTTTAGAACAATGTTATCCTCATGAAAAATCCACTACATGACGATCTTACTGGACCCTTAATAAAAGTCCATATAGTGTTGAAATTAAATTCTGGAGAAAACAATATATTCTGAAATGTTAAATGTTTAATGAGATGTCAAAATTAAATTCTGAAAAAAAAAAAAAAATGTATTATGAAAATTGAATTGATTGTTGTAAATTGTGGAAATTGTGAAAATGGTTTTGAAAAATTTTTTTTTATGCGTATGAGTAGATTTGTATGTCTGCGTGAATAGTTCATTTTACGTAATACACCACAGACAATGCGATAAAAGTTATTGATTTTATTGTGTTAAATGGAAGAAACTTGGGAAGACCTGGTAGAGGGCATGCGAATTGAGGAAATAAATTGGCAAAGACAACTACAAGAATCAAAAGAAGAAGCAACAAAGCTGGACATATTGAAGCTGGGTCAAAAGCCAATACAAATTAAGAAGAAAGTTATAATAGAAGAGCCAAAATACGAAATATACCCAATACCGAAAACACGAAAGTCAAGAGGAGACTTTGTCAACCGCAAGAAGAAGGAGTTAACAATCATCAACTCAGAACTGTCATACACCAAAGATCCGGAAACGATAATAAAGTTACAACAACGCATAGCTAAGGCAAAGCTAGAAATAAAGGAATTTGGAAAAACAAAGAAAATAAATAAGAAAAAATGGGGAGTACCCAAACAAAAATAAGTGAAGTGATTACAGCAACGGCACAAGCAGCAACAGCAGTAAGCATCAGCGTCGAAATCGTTATATTTGTCTGTGTGGTGGTTACAATAGGCGTAATAATGAGATATTTACGCAAATATGTAAGAAAACAAATACGTAGACAGAACATTAGAGCTGGATTACAGCAATAACGATTTCAAAATCATATACACAAATCAAATAATTATACAAAAAGAAAAAGAAATCGTAATAAATGAAAGAAATTGTAAATGAAGAATATATTGAATTAAAGTAATAATATAATGTAAAATGAAAATTCTTTTAAATAATATCAATTATATTGTAGTGATAAAAAGTTTATATAAGAAAAAAATATATATCAATGAAAAATAACTGCTAAGAAGTTATGAAAATGAAATTTTTACAAAATAAATTGATAAAAAAATTAATGATTGTTATTTCACATGGATTCAATATTGAGATCATTGGAGTCCATAATAATTAATGCGAGAAAATCCTTAGGACGTCCATACTCATCGGAAACTATTTCAGCGAAAAGATTAGATATACAAGGGTTAGAGAGAGATTTAGAAAAAGTATTAGTAGAAACAAACAGCACAGAAGAACAGACAATAAATATTTCAGAAAAGTTTAGAAAGTTGCGTGACGAAGCATTAGATTTATTGACACAACATTCAAAGAATAAAATTGCCTTGGACAAACGACAAGTTGCTACAATGGAAGCAATGGATTTGAATGAGATAGCCACTATAAGCAAACTTATTGATGTTTTCACAGGAAAAAGAAACGAACTTAGTAATTTTATTGCAAATGTAGAATTGGTAAAAGAAACCATACCAGCAGCAAAACAAAATGCATTTTTCAATTTTATATTCAGGTCACGTTTAGATCCTAAAGTTCAAAACATGGTAAGACAGGAGACTGTTCCAACAACCATAACGTACTTGATTAGAGCACTTAAAAAAGCGTACAAACCGACGGGAAATTCGAATAATGTTTTGAATAAAGTTTTTCGATTAACACAAAAAGGTGAATCAGTTAGGAAATTCGCAAACAAGATATAAGAATTAATTTCAGAGCTTAATGAGATCCAAATATTAGAGGTCAGAGAGACAGATAGAGCTTCTATAGTGAGGACAAATAATATAATGGCATTTAACACTTTCAAGAACGGTCTAAGAGATCAACAGATCTTATCAACCTTGTCAGAAATTGGTTCGATACAAAGACAAGTGTTGTATGCTAACAACAATCATGCTGGAAATAGACAGCAACGACCGAAATGCAATAACTTTGGTTCGATACATGGCGACAGATGTCCAGCCAGTGGTATGAAATGTAACAAGTGGTAAAATGAATCATTTTTCGAAAGTATGTCGTTCGAGAAGCCAAAACTTCAACAGAAGTAGAAACAGCAATTGGAATGTAAATAGGAATAACAATAATAATAATTACCGCAATAATGGCAATAATGGTAATATCAATCGCAACAGAGGTAATAACAATTACCATAACAATAGAAATAATAACAATGGAAATAACAATGGACAACATAATAATAGAAATTTCAACATTAATAGAGCAGAGACTCAGGGAAACTTCCAAACGTCGGAGATTACGCAGAGAGAATCTCCAAGGGGCATGAATTAGAAATAGAAAAAATATTTACAATCTCATCGAATCTCAGAAATTACATCAAGCTAAATATATTGAATACGGATCATACATTGACATTTTTAATAGACACGGGAGCAGACGTCTCTTTGTGCAAACATAGTTTTTTTTACCGTTATGATGTAGATTCGAATGATGACTGTTGTTTAACAGGGATATCAAGGGAACAAGTTAGATCTATTGGTTCCACAATGATGAAAATAAACATAAATGGGACAATTATAGAACACAAAGTGCAATTGGTAGAAGACGATTTTCCTATAAATACTGACGGAATCCTAGGTAGAGATTTTCTATCCAAATTTAGATGTAGCATAGACTACGATAGATATGTATTGACATTTATTGCAAATAATGAGAATATAGTCATTCCCATAAATGAAGATATAGTTGAAATAAATCATATAAGAATACCGCCAAGAAGCGATATTACAGTAATTTTTGACATAGACATAAATGAAGATAAAGTGATATTAAACAGATAAATCACTGAAGGTGTATATTTGGCGAACACAATAATACCAAGAGATGATAACAAACATGTAAAGATTCTAAATGTAACTAATGATACAAAGATCGTCAGAAATCTCAGAGTGGAGACAGTGCCACTAGAGGATTATGAAATGATCAAAATTGACAAAAACGCAATCAAAGTTAAAAACACGTATTCGAAAGATAGATTTGAAAAACTATTGAAAAGTTTGAATTTGAACAACACTTACAAGGAAAGTCAAATTGAGCTGGAAAACATTATAGAAAAATATCAACATGCATTCCATTTGGAAGGCGAAAAGTTGACCTCCAATAATTTCTACAGGCAAACAATTAACTTACACGATAATAAACCAGTTTATATAAAAAATTATCGTTTACCTCATGCACAAACTGAAGAAATAAATTCCAAAGTAAGAAATTTATTAGATGATGGTATAATAGAACCGTCTATAAGCCCTTATAATGCTCCTTTATTATTAGTTCCGAAAGGGGAACATACTGATTTGAAAAAATGGAGACAAGTAGTAGATTACAGAAAATTAAATGACAAAGTTGTCAATGACAAATTTCCACTCACAAGATTAGATGATATCTTAGACAAACTAGGTAGAGCAAAATATTTTTCTACGTTGGATATGACAAGTTCATTCCATCAAATAGAACTAGATAGGAAATCACGTCCTTATACTGCTTTTTCAACGACGAATGGTCATTATCAGTATACGAGACTGCCATTTGGTTTGAAAATATCATCAAATAGTTTTCAACGAATGCTGACAATAGCTTTATCAGGCTTAGATTTTGAAGCATTTCTCTACGTTGATGATATAATTATTTTCGGATGCAGCTTGAAGCATCACAACGCAAACCTAGTAAAAGTTCTAGACAGATTGACCAGATATAATTTAAAATTAAATGCTGGTAAATGCTGTTTTCTGAAACCTGAAGTTGTATATCTTAGTCACATAATAACTTCAGAGGGTATAAAACCAGATCCTGGTAAATTTAATGCGATACACAAATATCCAATACCTAAAAATGCCGATGACGTGAGAAGATTCGTTGCATTTTGTAACTATTACAGAAGATTTATTGCAAACTTTGCGGACATAGCAAGTTGCTTAAATGAATTGTTAGAAAAGGGTGTAAAATTCGAATGGACGGAAGAACGTCAATCTGCTTTTGAAACATTAAAACAGAAACTGATAAGTCCACCGGTCCTACAATATCCAAATTTCGGTAAACCTTTTATTTTGACAACCGATGCGTCTGATTTTGCACTCGGAGCAGTTTTGTCACAAGGTGAAATTGGTAATGATATGCCAATATCATACGCAAGCCGATCTTTAAATAAGCATGAGAAAAACAAACCAGTAATAGAAAAAGAATCACTTAGTATACATTGGGGAATACAATTTTTCAGACCCTATTTGTATGGTAGGAAATTCATAGACCATTAGTTGCTTTGTTTTCACATAAGAACCCAAGCTCAAAATTGACAAGAATACGTTTGGAATTGTCAGATTATGACTTTGAAATAGTATATAAGAAGGGAATAAATAATACTAATGCAGACACCCATTCCAGAATAAATCTGGACTCTGACATACTAAAAACAATGATACCTCCAGGGATCGACGAATCCGTAAGAAAAGCATTGGTGATTACAAGAGGCATGAAAAATAAGGAAACAAATAAAAGAACAGGTGATAAAGCTAAAAATGAGGAAGAAATAAATGTGACAGACGACACAGAGTCTGATCGACTCGTGATATGGGACTGTACATCGATAAATGACATAAAGCGCGCAAAGAGGATAAAGTTTAAATTAGACACAAGGTGCACAACACAGATAAAGATTGAAGACAATAACCTTCTCAATGAAATGGCCATAAGATGTAGCGACAATCCATACTATTTAGATAATATATTGGAGAAACTACCATCGGTATTAGATAAGTTGAATTACAACGGTTACGCTCTCGAGCAGGGTGATGACATATTCAACATGCTGACACACGAAAGATTCAAAGAAATCATAAACAGAAACAAAAGAACTAACGTCAGAATATTGCTATACAGAAATCCTCAATACATAACAGATGAAGATAGAAGAAAACAATTAATAGAAGCTTATCACAACACACCATGCGGAGGACATTTTGTAGTTAGGAAGACACTACTCCGTTTAAAACAAAGATATATGGAAAAATATGTATAAAATGGTAAAACAATTTGTAAGAACGTGTGATCTTTGCCAGAGAAATAAGCAAGTCAGACACACAAAAGAACCGTTCGAAAAGACTGACACACCACGTCAAAGTTTCGAAACCATAGTGATTGACACAGTAGGTCCATTGAGACTATCGAACAATTTTAGATATATTCTCACAATGCAGTGTGAGTTAACGAAGTACGTTATAGCATGTCCAACAGAAACTAAAGAAGCGAAATCTGTAGCGAAGGCACTTGTTGAAAATGTTATCTTGAAACATGGATTATTTAAGACATTGAAATCGGACAAAGGAACTGAATTCACAAATCAACTGATGAAGGAGATATGTGAAATGCTGAAAGTGGAACAAAGTTTTTCAACCCCTTATCATCATGAAACACTTGGAACTGTTGAGAGAAATCACAGAGTTTTAAATGAATATTTTCTATCCTTTGTTGATGATGATGATTGGAACTCATGGATACCATATTATGCATTCGCATATAACACCACTCCACACGTTGACAATGATTACTCACCTTTCGAACTGATTTTCGGCAAATTAGCTAACTTGCCTGGTGACGAGATACAGAACAAAGATAGAATATACAATTTTGATAATTATGCCAATAAACTTAGAGCTAGATTAAAATATTCATTGGAAAATGCAAGAAAAATTATAGAAAAGGTAAAGACAAAAAGAACAGAAGATTCTTTAAATAACAATAATAGCATAGATTTAGAAGTAGGTGACCTAGTACTAGTGAAAGTAGGGAACAGGAGAAAGGGCGACACACCTTATGAGGGGCCCTATGAAATAACAAATATAAAAAATTTGAATGTAGATTTAAAAATTAAAGACAAAATAAAAACTGTACACAAAAATTTACTAAAGAAATATAATCTAAAATCATGAATATACATTGTAAACAATAAGAAAAAACAAAAATATACACAATTAGAATGTTAAGAATCAACTATAAGAACATAAACATTAAAAAAACATAAAAGCAAATTGTAAGCAATAAAAACATAAAATATTTTGTAATAAGAATATATAAACATAAGCAAGTTATTTTAGAAAAATACAAATATTTTTAACTGAACAAAAACTTAAAATGTAACAAAACACAACAAAAATAGAAATTAAAAATCAAATTAAAAAATATTTTATTGTTAAATCATAAAAATCCCATAATTATGTAAACAAAATTATAAGATTTTTCTTTAGGATGAGGGTGTCGTATATATAGCGTATTTTATGAATGTAAACACAATGAAGTGTCCTAACAACAAATTGATACAACAAACAAACCTATATATACATGCACACGTACATTTGGCTAGCGACAAATAAATAGAACGAAAAGTATCAAGTGGATACTTGTGGTAGGTCAAACGGTTGTTGACAAATGACTCAGTGTGTTTGTTTGACTGAGCGGGTTAATGTACAAAGCAATGAAATCGGATAGAGTTGGTTGATCGATATGTAGAACAACTAGATTTGATTTCATATGCTAACTGTATGGAATACACACTCCAGTGTATGTATCGGTATGCACTTTAACCAGTACAATTCCACTCATTTATTTGGAATTGTACTCATCTATGAAATATGATGTAATTTCTATGATCGCCTATTACAAATGTACACAGTTAATACATGATTAATAGTATAGAGAATCTATTTGTTATTTTAGAGAGTAGACACTATTATAGAGTGACTTTTAGAAAAGCACTCAATAACTCTATTGTATTCTAATATATAAGCAGGAACATGTTGAATAAAGCAGGGGGAGTTCTAATCGACAGTCTAGAAGAAGAAGTTCTTTCAAGAACTAGTCTTGCCCAGACATATCCTTAGACTAATAAAATAAAAATAAATAAAGGACTTTTATTTTAAAACAATGTTATCCTCATGAAAAATCCACTACATGACGATCTTACTGGACCCTTAATAAAAGTCCACTTCACGGGTGTGGCAGCAAATCGGTTGCAACGATGGTCTATTTACTTATCTATGTATTCATAAGATATAAAATATAAAAAGGCAAAAGATATGGCAAATGCAGATGCGTTGTCAAGACTACCATTGGGTAAAATTCCCCTTGTGTACTGAGGATATAGCTAGCGTAATGAAAGACGACGATGATATAACTCAATCTTGTAACTCTATTATTACAGATAAGTGGCCAACCAAATTTACTCAAGAAGTTCAAAAATATTATCTGAAAAGGATTTCTTTAGCTTCCGAAAATGGTTGTTTATTTTATGGAGAACGAATCGTGATTACCAGTGGAATGCGTGATGAAGGTTTAAAATTATTACATGAACAACATATAGGAATAGTCAGAAGTAAAGCTTTGGCAAGAACAGTAGTATGGTGGCCAGGGATAGACTATGCCATTAAGGATTATACTACCATATGCCACCAGTGTCAGTCAACTCGAAAGGCAATGGACCGAAGTAATGTACCCGTTTGAGAATATTTATATTGATTTTTGTTCATTAAATGGTCAACAGATTTTGATCATTTATGACGCATATTCAAAATAGATGGATGCTATTTATTTTACTACAACGACGGCCATTATGGCAATAGCTTACGTAGTTAGTGACAATGAACCTTTATTTAGTTCTAAAGAGTTTGTAGAGTTTTGCAATTCAAATGGTAAAACCGTACTAAAATCTCCTCCATATCACCCATAGTCCAACGTCAGTGCGGAAAGAGCAATATAAACTTTTAAAAATGGATTACTGAAATCTCTCTTAGACAGTAAGGAAAAGAATAAACCCTTACAGATAAGAATTGATAGATATTTATTAAAGTATTGAACAACTCCGATTTCGTCAACTGTATTGATTTTTTAATACAAACCCCGCACTTTACTAACAGATTTAGCTTTTAATAAATCAGATTCAACATTTGGAAAAATTCAGAGTCAGTCAAACAGAGTAGTTAAACGGAAATTACCATGTTTTAAGGAGGGAGAAGAGGTACGGTACAGGAACGTTTATTCAAATTCAGTAAAATGGGTGAAGGGAAAGGTTATAAGGAAACTGAGTAGCTATAGGTATCTGGTGTTGATTAATGGCGTGTTGCGGCAGGCACACACGGATCAGATAAGAAGATATTCTATTCGGAGTGGGGATATTATATTATTACCATCAGGCATGTCTGAGGATGTGGAAAAGGAGAGCTTGGGTGATGAGGATGATAGAAGGGTTGTTACGCGTAGTATGGCTAATAAGATGAAGGTTGTTAGTGGGGTGTGAATTTATTTAAGTTGGGAGGAGTGATATGTATTTATAATTAAATTCTCTTAAATTGTTAAGTTTTCTATGTTATGTATTATTATTTAGTGTAAGCTTATGAATATAATTATGTTAACAATAAAGTCAGTTTTTAACTAGAACTCGATCCAATGGCTCCTCCACAAGATGATGTATATGAATTAAGTGACGGCGATAAAGATGCAGGTGCAAAATCGTTGCAAAAAATAAATGAACTAAAGGGATTAAGAACCAGCATTAAAAGTAATCTTTCCCGGATAAAGGCGTTGATAAATAAAAAGGGTACGAGTTTATCAACTGAAGAACTCAACATCAGAATGGGAGTGCTGGAAGATTACTTCAAAAAATAATGAGCGTGCAGTATGATATTGGCAAATTGAGTCAATATGCTGATGTTTCCATTGATTCAGTGACTGTTGGTATTGAAGATATGTATAGAGACACAAAATCGAAAATTATGTACATGCCGGCAAAAAGGCAACCATCAGTTGCATATAATACTGTCACGAATGCGACAGCGTCTTTTGCAGCAGGCTCTAGGACTCATTGGGAGGTAAAATTACCGACAAAATCAAATCGCCAATGATTTACCATTAACGTCAACAGAGGCTGCTAATCGATCATCATTAATGAATCTCACGGCTGAACCTCAGGTTCTTCTAGCAACGGCCATTGAATGAAATATATTAAAAAATTCTAAATCCTACAAAAAAAATAAAAAAATTTAATGAAAAAGGTAAAAAACTTTTTGGTTAAATATAATGTGGTAGATATCATCGAGCTCGTGCCATTCTAGACTCTGCATCTCAGGTAAACTTAATGTGTGAGAATCTGGCGCAGAAGCTGCTCCTCAAAGAAAGTCTTGTAAATTTGATGCAAGTGGTGTAGGAGACGTAACAACCGTATTTAATAAGCAAACGGTGGCTTCAATTAAGTAGAGAGTTAATTAATATGAAATTAGCCCTGCATTTTATGTTTTGCCGAAAATTACAAGTTCAAAACCAGATCAGTATTTTGATGTTTCTGGATCGAACTTGCCCAATAATGTTCAATTGGCTGCTCCAATGTTCAATAGATCTGCAAAAGTCGATAAGGTGAATAACTTGTTGATGAAAATCGAAAATCTTGAAGATGAAAATGTGCATTTCTGGATTCAAAAATTTTGGGAAATAGCAAATTACTCCAAAATCCAAATTTTTAACGAAAAGAAAGAATGCGAACGAATTTTCCAGGAAACAATTCGTAGAGATGCTTCTGGTCGTTTTATAGTAAAAATTCCATTTAAATCATCAGTAAACGAGTTAGGTTCGTCATATAGTGCTGTCGAATGTAGATTATTGTCACTGGAACGTAGGCTGTATAAAGATCGATTAACAAAGGACACTTATATAGCATTTATGCCCTAGGTCATATAACGGAGGTAAATGAAACTGATATTGGTAATATTAAATATTTTAGCCTTCATCAATATGTGCTGCGACCAGAATCAACAAGTTAGAAATTACGAGTTGTTTTCGATTGTATCTGCATGACAGATAGTGGTGTGAAATCATGATGAAAGGGCCTCTGGTCCAAGATGACCTGTTATAAATTCTTATGCGATTTAATGTTATAAATATGCAATTACGGCTGATGTAACAAAAATGTATCGACAGGTATGGGTTACTGACAATGATGCAGATTACCAAGCGATCCTATGGAGGAGTTCCCCAGAAGAAAAACTCAAGGCGTATCGGTTGTGAACCATAACTTACGGTATAACATCGCCTCCTTACTTGGCAACTAGGTGCTTGAAGAAGTTGGGTATAGATAATGCTGAACGATACCCGACTGTACCAAAAAAGATAATATCGGATTTGATTTGATAAGTGGGTCAAATGATGAAGATGACATTTTTGAAATTTATAAACAAGTGGCAGCGGATCTCGATACTGCTAAATTCACTCTGAGGAAATGGTTTTCAAATAGCGAAAGAATTTAAATTTTGTACCGACTGCGGAAAAAGAGAAAACTCTTCGATTTAATGATGAGGAGATAATAAAGACTCTTGGTATTATATGGACTCCAGTGGGAGATACGTTTCGTTACGTTTGGCCAAATTTGGATGATGATAAGAATAGTGTTAGCAGAATTATCAAAGTTGTTTAACCTCCTAGGCCTAATAAACCCTTTGATTGTAAGGTCAAAGATTTTAATGCATGATCTATGGATTTTGAAGGTCGATTGGGACGAATCGCTACCAATGAATCTCCAAAGTCAGTGGACTGAATTTCGAGAGAAATTTAAAGATGTCGGAAATGTAAGTATTCCCAGATTTATTTTGGCTAATAAAAAATTTGTTCGAGTTGAAATGCACGGCTTTGCCGATGCATTGAAAAGAGCCTACGGATGCTGCATTTATATTCGTACAACAACATTATTTTCGAGAGGAAATTACTTTGCTACCCAAAAATAGTTAATTGCCATCAACAGGTAAATTAAGATGCCTCAGTCTTTTCATAGAATGCAAGTATGGCATACCTTTACCATATGCTTGCTGATTTACCATATGATTCGAAGCAACAAATTTTTCTACCAATAACTCGGTAACTGTTCGAAGCATTGTAAGATTTTTTCACCTTAAATATATACATGCTGGAACTCAAGCTTTAATGGCTATAATTAGACGGCGGTTTTGGATACGTTCAGTAACTGGCAGTTGTGTGCAATGTTTTAGATGAGGCTTAATCTCAACTTAAATTAGAAATACTAATATTTTACAGCTTGTACTTTAAATACTAATATATTACAACTGTAACCAATTTACAATAATAATTTACAATTACTATTGGTAAGCGGTTAATTGTTGAGTTGGCGATTCTGATCGGCGAGTCGTCTTGAGTGTTCGTGTATTAAAGGCAGCAGGAGGCAGCCATATATATAATTAAAGTAATATAATAAATTGGATTTATAATAATAAAAAATAAAAAAAAAATAGTTTTATTATTAACGTAAAATAACTTTAATCAACAGGTACTTTTCAAAAAATGGTATATTTTTAAAATCTGGTACTTGTTTAAAAAAAGGTTTTTTTTAGTTACTATTTTTAAATTAAAATTTTTCAAAAAGGGTATTTTTTTAAAATGGTAATTCAAAAAAAAATTATTTAAAAAAAAGATACATTTTTAGAAAAACGGTACATTTTAAAAAACGGATATTAAAAAAAAGGATATGTTGTAAAGAAATGGTGCTTTTAAAAGAAATTTACATGTTTAAAAATGGGTACTTTTAAAAAAGGATATTTTCAAAATAATGGAATTTTTATAAACAACACTTTTACGCTACTTTTGTAAAACAAGGTGATTTAAAAAAAATCTTGTTTTAAAAACTGAACTTTTTTTAAAAAGGTACTTTTTTGAAGCAGGGATTTTCTTTAAAAAATGTACCTCTTTAAAAAAAAATACTTTAAAAAATATACTTTGGAGAATAAGAACGGTTTAAGGAAAGGTACGTTTTTAAAAAAATTTGTTTTTTAGGGATTATATTTTTTCTTTCATATTGGCGGTTTTCTTTATTAAATCGTTATAACGATAACAAAATACTTGCTTAAGCTATTGTGACACGTACAGTATAACTATACACACGCCCTCTTACAACAAATACCACAATTACAATGACTACAACAATAAGAATAATTACAATTGCATGCACATGAAGAAAACCAACAAACGCACGCAACATTTTTATTTTTCAAGAGTTTTTTTTCACATTTTCATTCACATCTCGTTACACTTTGGACCGGTTTTGATGATTTTAAATAGCAACTTCTTTGGGAAGTTAAGAAACGATTTTAAGTCTAACTTAGTCTCAGGAATTTATTTCGATGCGTGGTGTGAAGGGTACAAACACATTATCATAGCCTTTACATTTTAAATTTGGTTGTAGGGAATGCATATTGTACGACAAAATATAATTCTGTTTCATTATAATGTTGTTCATGCTTTACATTTCAATGTATTTTTATATATGTTAAAAAGTTAGTTTTGTATATAACTTTTTTCAGATAGCAAAAGAATACTACGATTATAAATAATATATTTAGGGAATCCATAAAACTATTCCCAATTTCCGGTTAATTAGTTGAAAATTACTGGTAAATACAAATTTTTAATTCATTACCAGTATATCTAACCCTGTTTAATAGTATATTTATGGTATAACTAGACAATATTTGTGATTAGCTGATGTCACTGAAATTAATTGAGTTGGATTACACGTTGAAACTTTTATTTTAATTAAAATATAGACAAAAAAAAAAACCTTGAAAAAGTCAACAAACCATTGACGAAACATCGCACAGTGTACCATTTGACGAGAAGGCGGTCAAAAATCTATAACTTTTGATTGGATTGGAATTTTGACATGCGGTTTTATTTTGTTTGGTAGGTGAGACTTTAGCCTTTAAGTTTTGCTATAAAACGTAATTCTCGACCGAAAATAAAAAAAGTTACGGAGGGTTTAAAATACAATTTCATTTGTAGTTGAATTTTAGTACAAAAGTGAAGTGTTAAAAGGTAAAAAAAGGTTTTTTTTAATATAATGTCTTATTTTTTCAGTTAATTTTACAACTAATACTTTTTAACAATTTTTTAAGTTAATTTTTTCAGAAAATGCCAAACTTTGGCCCCCGTAAACTTTTTAGTCCTAATGTGCACAAGGGCCAAAGGTTGTTTTTTTGAAGATCCCGAGTTAAAATATATAATAATCAGTGTAATAATGTAATAAAAAAGTCTGGTGGCGGCGTATTGGTTGCTATACTAAACGAATTTTCGTCTGAAGAAATTATCTTAAACGATTTTTTACATATTGAGATTATATGTGTTTTAGCTAAAATTAATAACAGGTCCATATACATTATTTGCTCATACATTCCGCCTAACTCTCCGCTTTCTGTTTATGAGGATCATCTGAAAGCTGTTGATTTAATCCAAAATTATATAAAACCATCTGATTTATTAATGTTAATTGGAGATTTTAACATGCCGTCTACATCCTGGAAAGCTGATCCTGATACCAATTATTTAGTTCCATCTCATTATTCCGATTCTTCAGCTGCATTTATTCATGGTTTATTGGAAAATTGTCTTTTCCAAGTCAACTCCGTCACAAATGCATTTGGTAGACTGTTGGACCTTATTTTCGTTAACGAACCTAATGACTTTTCAATATTGCGGCATAGCCCTATTTCTAATCCGGAAGATATATACCACACTTGAGATATCTTGCTTTTTTTCCTATCCTCTTCATAAAAAGAAATTAACTCACAGCGATAAAATCTTTTGCTTTAATAAAACTAATTACCAAGATTTACAACTCCATCTATTCCAAATTGACTGGATAAATGTGTTATCTCGTTGCAATGATAACTTGGACTTGTGTTTGCATACATTTTATCATCACCTCTTTGAATGTTTCTCGGCATCTGTACCTAAAATGTTACCTCCTAAATCGAATGGTCCTCCTTGGAATACAAAACATCTATCTCAACTTAAAAATAAGAAAAACAAAATGTACAAAAATTATAGAAAATATGGAACATTGATAGATTATATGAAATACTCGTTATCAAGATCGGAATTTATTATTGCAAATCAATTGGCCTATAATAACAATTTAATTAAAGTAAGGAATAATCTAAAAAATAATCCAAAATCATTTTATAAATTTATTAATTCTAAAAGACGTACTGCGGACTTTCCTTCGCTTATGAAGTACGGTGATTTAGAATCTTCAGATGATAACTCCATAAGTAATATGTTTGCAGACTTTTTTGCATCAACTTATTCTTCGACAGAATTTAATAATCTGTATCCATACATAATATCGGAATCTTCAATTATTAATATACCATCCATCAATCAACATACAGTTCTGAGTGCCCTGACAAAATTAAAATTGTCGTATGCTGCTGGTCCTGACGGTGTTCCTAGTTGCATGTTAAAGCGCTGCGCACATTTATTGTATATTCCTTTGACTTATATGTTTAACATATCCCTTAAATTGGGTTACTTTCCTCCCATTTGGAAAGAATCATTTATTATTCCCTTCTTCAAGTCTGGATCTAAAGTGCTATTCCAAAACTATTTGAAAAACTTATATATGACACGTTGTCACATCATGTGTCCTCTATCATATCTCCAACGCAACATGGATTCTGCAAATCACGCTCTACAATAACAAATCTTTTGGAGCTTACAACTTTGGTAAATGATGGTTTTATTAATATGAAACAAACAGATGTTATTTATAATGATTTTAGCAAGGCATTCGATAAAGTAAATCATGATCTATTGTTGTTTAAGCTTGACCGTATGGGCTTTGGTATATTGCTGATAAAATGGATTGGATCATATTTAAAAGACAGAACACAATGTATTAAGTTTCGTAACTCGTATTCCAACAACATACTACCTCAAGGTAGTCACTTGGGACCTCTTTTATTTACGCTATTTATAAATGATCTTCCTTCTGTAATTAAACACTCAACTACATTAATGTATGCAGACGAAGTTAATTTTTACCCTCAACAATCTTGATCAACAATCACTTTTGCAGAATGATATTGATCGTTTAACTACTTGGTGTAATATGAATCTAATGGACCTAAATGTCAAAAAATGCAAATATATGATTTTTACAAGATCAATTCCAATTAATGGTCGGTATATCATGAATAATGCTGTGCTTGATTTAGTGGATTCATTCAACGACCTTGGCGTACTTCTGGATAAAAAATTAGACTTTAGAAGTCATATTTCGCTAACAATAAATAAAGCTACAGGTGTACTTGGATTCATTAAACGGTGGGCTAAAGAGTTTTCGGATCCGTATACGACAAAACAATTGTTTACTACCTTGGTAAGACCAATACTCGAATATGGGTCTGTAGTCTGGGATCCGCAATATCATATACATTCGAATAAAATTGAATCAGTTCAAAAACAATTTTTGTTATTTTGTCTTCGTGGTTTGGGCTGGGATCCTAATATGAGGTTGCCATCTTATGAAAATCGTCTGGCTCTAATTAAGCTTCCTACATTGAAAAGTCGCAGACATATGCTAAATGTTACTTTCCTGTTAAAACTGTTAAATGGTAGTCTTAAATCTGAATTTCTTATCAACAAAATAAATATAAATATTCCTTTTCGATCATCAAGAAATTATAACTTTCTATCAAATATTATTGTACAAACTATGCTAATTTTAATCCACTACGTAGAATTTGTGATGAGTTTAATATGCTGTATCAGTTTATTGATTTTAATAAAAGTTTGGATATTGTGAGAAGAGATATTATATTACACTTAAATGCATTAAGTCAACTGAATTAAATAAATGTTATATATCAATTTTGGTTAAATGGTTAATTATATATATAAATTATAATATAAATGTACATATACTTTAAGTAGTCTGTAAGGATGATTCCATAGACTGAATAAATAAAATAAAAATAAAAAATAATTTATTAAGCAGCGAACGTAAAAGTTACCTTATATTGGTTCAAGATAGAGAAGTTTCAATGAAAAACTCGTATGTTTTTGCTTTAGTTAAATTTTTTTTATTGTCTTTTTAAATATTTCTATATCAATTTTTATGGTAAATTTATTAAATATAAAAATTTTTATTGTAAATTTACAAAATATATAAATTTTTAAATCAAGAAAATTTTTTAACTATATAAAAAAAAAAGTGTAACTTATTGTTAGTGTAATGAAAAAGTACTTTAAATCAACCAATTTTAGTAAAAATTTCTTCTAAATAGCCTTGATTTTCATCTTCTAGAAGTTTTTTAGCTTCTTCGTCTAATTCAATAGAGGTAGTTTTCCATTTTTGACGAATGTTGGACATATATGGATCTGAAGTGCACAACAAAATAGTGATAAGGTCTTCATTAGTACAACATCTGGACATTTTCCTTGTGTTGTTCTCGCGAAAGAATCTGTAGTCTTTGTTCCTTTTTTCTTGCGCTTCTTCAGATAGATCTCCTATTGGTAGCATATTATTTTGAATTATTTGTTCCCAATGGTACAAAATTTTATGAACTGTGGATATCATATATCTGCAAGAGTATTTTTCATTATAAAGTATAGCTGTTTTATTGGCGTACTCTCCAAATTTTTTTGTATTTATCTCTCTGCTGCATGCTAGAACTTCTAATATGATTTTGAATCGTCTTATTAATTCATGATCTACACCTGTGATAGATGCTGCAGTTTCCGGATCGGAAAAAAATCTCCTTGCAGTATTTCCATCATTTGTGTTTCCTTCCCCTTGTTTTGGTTGGTCGATTACGAGGTCTAGCTGTAGATATTTTTGTTGAATTTGTTTTTTTTTTTGCTTTCTTTTTCTTCATTTTCTTTGTTTTTTCTCACTGTTTCGCCTAACGGACCAAATTCCAAATCATAACACAATTTATGAATATGCTCCATGAAACGTATTCTAGCATGAAGAGGGGACATTCCAAATTCGTAGGCTTCCTTAAAACTATCGTCTTCTGGTGGGGGTTGGCTTAATTGACTTGAAGTCTTTTGGCATATAATGCAGCTTCGTATTTAGCAATCGTTCTGCAGTATGTTCAAGGAGATCTTGCAATTCTATTTCTGCTGATGTTGAAGTGACACTAATAGCAGATTGTGAAGGTAAGCATTCTTTTTTGGCAGAAACTAAATCTCGATACTCTGGAAAAATCCCACAATTATTTTCATTGGTTCGCTTCCGCAATTCCTTATATTGATTTTTGGTCAATTTCAAATCCAAAAATAGGGCGAACGCTTCTTGCGGCGTAAATTTCTTATCTTCTATTGGTGTAGGAATGCTTTTCAAAATCCTCTTTGTGGCCTTTGGCTCGCTTCTACTATTTTTTCAATTATTTCAATTTTATTTTTTTTATTTTGGGTTGGTTGAATTTGGTGCAAAAATGAATCCTCAATAATTCTTTGAGAAATTTCTTCATTGATATTCTCCAGCTTGCGCCTTCGAGATCTTTCACTACATCCGTCAATTGGTTTTGCTGGTCGATCCTTTTTTCCACTTTCATTGGCAGTTGTAGATGCACTCTCAAAAATAAGTTCCTTTATTAACCAGTCTTGGTAACGTTTGTATATCTTTGCCTTGCTATGAGAGCATTCAATGTACCGTCTTTTCAAATTCGATGCAAAATTAGTAATTTTTCCTTTGTGCATTTCAATGTCTTCTAGGTTACAATTCTTAATGAAGTCGTTGCTCACTATGTGCAAAATTACATCGTCTACATCATTTCGTTGAAAATAAATATCTGCCAGATCTCTGTAACAGTAGTTAGCCATTGCACAAATTGTAATGAATAATAATTGTGGAAACATTATTATAAATACTCTTTCTTGCAATTATGTAAAATAAAATTTTTTATCTTTTATTACCACTTTTAGAAGCATAAAAAACCCACACCCTAACCCCTTTTAAAAGGTGAAGCATACCTGCTCATATCTTAAAGGGCTATGTCGCAATAGTTTTTTTTTTACCATTTACCTGTTATTTAAATTGTTTCCCATTTTGTCAGGTATTTAAGCTATATAACTCTTATTCAGACTATTGATGTTTTTGAAAGATACCTATGTAAATGTACCTGTAACAATTAAGCGCATTATATCTCAACCCTTTTTTATAAGTATATAACAACTCCTGACAACTCTACCGACACGCAAAAAATACACCGCGGTGCACCGGTACGACCAACTTTTGTATTCATAACACTCAGACGGACGCACGGACATCGTTTAATCGACTCTGAAAGTGTTTTTGAGTCGATCCGTATAATAAAAGATGGATAAAGGTCCAATATTTTTGGCAGTTACAAACATCACCTCAAACTTAATATATCCTAACCACATAGTGGACAACTTTTGTATTCATAAATTTTGCAGAAAATATCTAACCTTGGGTCAGAAAAATTGTTCTGGTGCACACGGGCGGAAACTGTCGGGTGTATAATGGGTATAGGAGTATAGGGGAGGGTTCGTACTATAGAAAAGTGCAAGATTTTTTCTGACTGCTTTTGACTGGCAGGAGTTATGCTCTATTAAGTAGGAGATTTCCGGAAAATTTGGACCTTTTTTAAAAATTTTTTTTAATTCACAAAGAAATTTTTAATTTTAGCACAATACTGAGAAAGCCCATTTTCGAAGACCATGTTCGCTTTGACATAGTTGAGATAGAGTCGTAATTTTTTGGCTCACGAGGTTTACTAGTATTTACTTTCAAATGAATAACATAACTTTTAAATCGGTAACAAAAAAAAAAATATGATTTTTGGCCGCCTTCGCAAAATATGGTCCACTGTGCGTCGGTTAAATATGTAATAAATTTGTTTTATTTACATTAAAACGTTAGGCCTTATTAGCTTATATAAAAATCACTGAAAGATGAAACTAATGGTTTATCATCAGTAATCAATGTAAAATTACGTCCATATACGTAATCCTGACAGTCATTACTTTAAAAATAATTCAAAAAACTTCCATTAAGCATCCATTTATGTGATTATAATTATTCTATCATTGAGTGTTACTATTGCTGATTATTATTATTGTTGCTTAAAGCTGTACTGAAGATATAATGGTTTAACTGTAAATACTTCGTTATCGATGTGATCTTTTTTAAATGTATCCCAGACTATTTTATCTGTGTTGTTTTATAGTCTCTGCAATTTGTAACACCTCCTTGTGAAATGTGGCAGTACGTACAGGTTTTTCCAGAGTATATAATTCATTCTCATTTTCTTTATTTGCCTATTTGGTTTCCGAATGTTAGAGACCAATACAATTTTATATATTATATTTCAAAAAATATCATATTTGTTTTATAAATTTTCTATAATCCTCTATTTCTCGCTAGTCCAAATCCGTATATATTGTAGGCCCTCCTACAATATTTGCTCGCGTAATAATTTGTAACAGCTTATATCTTGAGTTCCTCAGAATGCGGCTCGAGTATGCTGTCTTTCGTTTTATTGCGGTGTATTTTGAGTACCGTCGGTAAATCCACATTTCAAAAATTCCAACTTCTTTATATCCACCACTTCTATGGTACATTCCTTCATTGCATATAGCAGAACTAACCATACATTTTGACGAATCGTAGTTTCGTTTCAAGATTAATGTCATGACTGGTAAGAACTTTTTTATATTTATATGAAAGGAAATATTAGCGCTTATTCTCGATGCCTTCTGCGTTCTGTTTTTGAACTAATTTTTCAAGTAGTCGGAAAGTTTTATCCCCAACTAATGAAAGGAAATATTAGCGCTTATTCTCGATGTCTTCTACTCCGTATGGTTTAAGATGATCTTCAAGTATTGAAGTAAGAAATTATTGTGTTCATCGTCAAAATTATAAAGTTACGGGACTTCCACAGAACTTGATAAAGAACGAATTTCCTCGAAAAGCGATAATAGACCTAATTAAAGTTACAAATAAAAAACAATGTAATGATGAACCACCAAAAATATATAAAAGTATATCCTATATTCCAGAGTTTTCGGAAATTTCAATTAACATTTATTCAGCAATAAAAAATTCAAGCTAGAAAACGATGAAAAATCAAATGTCATCTACAAATCTGAGAACAATTATACAAGGTGATATACGTTAGAGATGCTACATATAATTGACGTTCCAACATACATGAGAATTAACTACAAGCAAGACACGAAGAAATGCGCACAAATTTACAGGCATATAGTAAACCAACACAGAGACCAACAATTCCAGTTCAGTAGTTTAAAAATATTCAAAGGGCATAGAACAGTTTTCTGTATATTATATTTTTATTGTTTTTTGTTTAACGAAAAATTAAAATGTAATATTTTGTTTATATTTCGGTTAAAAATTTTTAAGTAAATTGTGTTATTGTATATTTTTTGGACTCAGATCCGTGAAGATGACTAGCGACGCACAGTGGCGCCCTCGTAACGAATGAGGTTGCAAACCAAAAATTTCATGTGCGCTTACGGTATTTTGAATAAATTTATCTTATAGGAAATTGTTCAAAGATTACAAATTTGCCACCTTCAATAAAATCAGATTGAATCAAAATGAAAATTGACCGATTTTCAGTTTAAAAAAACACACAAATTTTAGGCAATTTCGTCCACCTGAATATACCGTCTACCTGAATATAAAATACGTAAGAGTGTTAAATTCGGCAATACCGAATTTTTTGATACCCTCCACCTGAGTCTTAAACTCTATATTGCACCCAATGTTGAGTACGGCTACCACTTTTAAACTTTTGCCGATACGGAAACATTAATTCCGAATACCAAAATTCAAATGATTCTTGGCTAAATATTATTATTATTAAAAATAAGCTCGTCTTAAAATATTTTTATCTGAATTATTTTTTATGTTTATCTGCATTATATTTCGTACAAAAAAATTCATAATAATAACAGGTAAGAAACTAAATATAGAAATTTAAACTTTTAATATTTTATTTTTAATTTTTAATTTTTAATTATTAATTT
>OY821521.1:114540610-114543110 GCA_963682025.1 Cordilura impudica | reverse complement strand
ATTTCTAATTTTTAATTTTTAATTTTTAATTCTTAATTTTTAATTTTTAATTTTTAATTTTTAATTTTTAATTTTTAATTTTTAATTTTTAATTTTTAATTTTTAATTTTTAATTTTTAATTTTTAATTTTTAATTTTTAATTTTTAATTTTTAATTTTTAATTTTTAATTTTTAATTTTTAATTTTTAATTTTTAATTTTTAATTTTTAATTTTTAATTTTTAATTTTTAATTTTTAATTTTTAATTTTTAATTTTTAATTTTTAATTTTTAATTTTTAATTTTTAATTTTTAATTTTTAATTTTTAATTTTTAATTTTTAATTTTTAATTTTTAATTTTTAATTTTTAATTTTTAATTTTTAATTTTTAGTTTTTACTTTTTACTTTCTAATTTCTAATTTTTAATTTTTAATTTTTAATTTTTAATTTTTAATTTTTAATATTTGATATTTAATTTTTAATTTTTAATTTTTAATTTTTAATTTTTAATTTTTAATTTTTAATTTTTAATTTTTAATTTTTAATTTTTAATTTTTAATTTTTAATTTCTAATTTTTAATTTTTAATTTTTAATTTTTAATTTTTAATTTTTAATTTTTAATTTTTAATTTTTAATTTTTAATTTTTAATTTTTAATTTTTAATTTTTAATTTTTAATTTTTAATTTTTAATTTTTAATTTTTAATTTTTAATTTTTAATTTTTAATTTTTAATTTTTAATTTTTAATTTTTAATTTTTAATTTTTAATTTTTAATTTTTAATTTTTAATTTTTAATTTTTAATTTTTAATTTTTAATTTTTAATTTTTAATTTTTAATTTTTAATTTTTAATTTTTAATTTTTAATTTTTAATTTTTAATTTTTAATTTTTAATTTTTAATTTTTAATTTTTAATTTTTAATTTTTAATTTTTAATTTTTAATTTTTAATTTTTAAATTTTTAATTTTTAATTTTTAATTTTTAATTTTTAATTTTTAATTTTTAATTTTTAATTTTTAATTTTTAATTTTTGATTTTTAATTTTTAATTTTTAATTTTTAAATTTTAATTTTGAATTTTGAATTTTGAATTTTGAATTTTGAATTATGAATTTTGAATTTTGAATTTTGAATTTTGAATTTTGAATTTTGAATTTTGAATATTGAATTTTGAATTTTTAATTTTTAATTTTTAATTGTTAATTTTTAATTTTTAATTTTTAATTTGTAATTTTTAATTTTTAATTTGTAATTTTTAATTTTTAATTTTTAATTTTTAATTTCTAATTTTTAATTTTTAAGTTTTAATTTTTAATTTTTAATTTTTAATTTTTAATTTTTAATTTTTAATTTTTAATTTTTAATTTTTAATTTTTAATTTTTAATTTTTAATTTTTAATTTTTAATTTTTAATTTTTAATTTTTAATTTTTAATTTTTAATTTTTAATTTTTAATTTTTAATTTTTAATTTTTAATTTTTAATTTTTAATTTTTAATTTTTAATTTTTAATTTTTAATTTTTAATTTTTAATTTTTAATTTTTAATTTTTAATTTTTAATTTTTAATTTTTAATTTTTAATTTTTAATTTTTAATTTTTAATTTTTAGTTTTTAATTTTTAATTTTTAATTTTTAATTTTTAATTTTTAATTTTTAATTTTTAATTTTTAATTTTTAATTTTTAATTTTTAATTTTTAATTTTTAATTTTTAATTTTTAATTTTTAATTTTTAATTTTTAATTTTTAATTTTTAATTTTTAATTTTTAATTTTTAATTTTTAATCTTTAATTTCTAATTTTTAATTTTTAATTTTTAATTTTTAATTTCTAATATTTAATTTTTAATTTTTAATTTTTAATTTTTAATTTTTAATTTTTAATTTTTAATTTTTAATTTTTAATTTTTAATTTTTAATTTTTAATTTTTAATTTTTAATTTTTAATTTTTAATTTTTAATTTTTAATTTTTAATTTTTAATTTTTAATTTTTAATTTTTAATTTTTAATATTTAATTTTTAATTTTTAATTTTTAATTTTTAATTTTTAATTTTTAATTTTTAATTTTTAATTTTTAATTTTTAATTTTTAATTTTTAATTTTTAATTTTTAATTTTTAATTTTTAATTTTTAATTTTTAATTTTTAATTTTTAATTTTTAATTTTTAATTTTTAATTTTTAATTTTTCATTTTTAATTTTTAATTTTTAATTTTTAATTTTTAATTTTTAATTTTTAATTTTTAATTTTTAATTTTTAATTTTTAATTTTTAATTTTTAATTTTTAATTTTTAATTTTTAATTTTTAATTTTTAATTTTTAATTTTTAATTTTTAATTTTTAATTTTTAATTTTTAATTTTTAATTTTTAATTTTTAATTTTTAATTTTTAATTTTCAATTTTTAATTTTTAATTTTTAATTTTTAATTTTTAATTTTTAATATTTAATATTTAATTTTTAATTTTTAATTTTTAATTTTAAATTTTTAATTTTTAAGTTTTAATAATTAAGGTAAC